>PVIJ01005621.1:0-101423 GCA_004024925.1 Scalopus aquaticus
CCCCCCCCCCCCCCCCCGACTTGAAAGCATCTAACTAAAAAGGACTGCAGAAACTAGTCCTCTCTAATGGGAAAGCTTTTATACGCTGCGCCAAGGGAAAGTGGGTACTTTAACCCCGGGGAGTGCAGCGGGGAGAGGGTCCTTAATAAAGACCCTTGGAGGAGACGTGTAACATTGTGCTGGAGTACGGGAGTAGTGGGGATGGCTTTGAGGGAACCGGGAACCGGAGGAATCCCCTGATAATAGATTTTCACTGGAGACCTTAGGACACCTGTAATGGCTTAGAATTCATACAGGAAGCTGTGTGTGCAACTGACATTGCAAAAGTCTTACTCTCTTCACAGTTACTTAGGCCTAAAATGAACCTAAAAAGGCTTGTTGCCGGTACTTTCCTTATAATGGAAAATTTGAAATGATTTTTCTCCTTTTTTTTGTCATTTTAAAAGTAACTCAGTTTACCTCCAAATAAATATTGGGGCTCTTCCCCAAACCCAAAGGCTAGACCTTGGTAATTCACTAGAGCGCTATGTTTTTTCTAGCATACTTAGAGCCCCAGTCAAGGGCTATCGATTTTTCTCTTCTGTACAGTTTTTTTTCTTTTGTAGTGCATATTCAAGCCCAGAAATTACTTGAAATATTAATAAGATCCATTTTAATTAAATTTGCAATGATCTCTCCTCCTACAAAAAGGCCATTTAACTTTATTACAAACATTTTTTTCCCTTGCTATAGTAATGTTTGGTGAAATTTGTCCTTGAGCAAACCAAATTATTTAAAATATTTGCACATGAATTCTGTGTGCATAGATATGTATAATGTTATTTACATTACATTGCATATATATTAGAATTTGCAAATGTCTGGTTGGTCACCTTTTGAGAGTCCCAAAACAAAATTTTAACCAAGTAGATTGTGTAGAGTAGATTGGGCTTGATTTTAAGGATATAAGCCAAATAGTTTATCAAGACAGAAATGCCCTCCATTTCAGCAAAATGGTTATCCTTTTCATTATTAAGAGAAAATTGCTGCAGAGCACTCAGATATCTTGGTACCAAGAAGAACTATGCAATTTTATTTTGAGGTGCAAGAGATTTACCATCATCCTTTTAATGATAGTATGCTTCAAGTGGCATAATCCCGTTTGACCTCTAAGTCTCTAAGTCTGAAATGTGCAGTGTATTTCTTATGTACAGAAAGATGTTATGTTTCATTGATGAATCTTTTCGAAAATTGCTTGAGTTTCTTGCTCTGGCCATACAGCAGGTATAAAACAAAATTTGCTTTGGCATCTGTATTTCTGAGTGTTGAATATATTTTGTGTGATTGCCTATATGACAGACTGCAGACTGCTTTTATTTATACTAGGATATTTATGATTAAATTGATGTGAAATTGATTGGGGCAACTTTGGGAATGGCAGTATATTAATGATATCAAAAGCTGAAAATTGGACTGATTTTTAACGGTTGAGATCTTTGTGGAGGTTTTTGGAAAATTAATTTTAAATAGCTAAGACATTTTAATATTTATATTAATTATGGAATGTGAAAAAGAGTTTATTATGTGTATATTATCACACAGTGAAATTTCATGATTTGACTACATTGAAAGATTAGGCAGCAGAATCTTTTGACTGATCAAGATCCTTTTAGATGAGATGTGTTTACCAACGCTCTTGTTACTATGATAACAAAACAGAAAACAACATGCATGCAGGCTTTCCTCGTGGAATACTGGTACATGTATCTGCTTGAGCTCTTGGCACTTTGTCACTATTCTGAAAACCAAGTTGCACCTTATGTTGATTAATTTACAGTGAAGAATATTTTAAGATTTTGCTGATTTTTTTTAAAGCCGCATTTATTTCAACAGCAGCAACAGATAATGACAAGTACTCTGTGCTGATTTTAGCATTTCAAGTTAGTAGTAATTGGCTGAAGTTAATCTGAAGCTTCAACATACAAAATTAGTCTTCAAGATCTGCAAAAAATATTACTTGGTGTGAGTGAAAAGTATAATCCATTAAAATGTGAAATGACTTAATACCTAAGGTGGTAACTATTACAATAAGGGAAAAGTGGCAGAGATCAATTGGATAGGTGGCTGTGGATTGAGCAGGCTGCTGATCATCTATCTGCTAAAATTAAACACTTTTCGTAATTTGGTTCATACCCTGCACCAGCAGAACTCTCTTTTGTAGGTGGGGAAATGGCTCACAATTTAAATCTCCATCTGAAAATTCCAATGATATATAATTAGTTAATGAATTTATACATGATTTCTTAGAGAACCCATATTTTGGCTAACACTAAATGCTGCAGCTTTTTAAGTGATACTGTAAAAGGTAGCAAAGGAAGTTTGCTAACTCATCTCAAGGAACTTCAGGTCTCATAAGGAACTTCAAGCCATCTGGCTGGTGTGTGTTTGCTTTAACGATACAGGGAGAGCTTTCATTAGTCTTGAGTGAAACTTGAGTATTCCAGTGAGGCTTTTTGGTGCTCAAAGATGTAGATGAACACAGAAGATTGAAGGATGATGAGGAAACTTTCTGAAAATCAGATTGTGAATAATTGAAGAAAATTATAAAAAGTGATATAGTTTTGTTTTTGTTCCTGGGGTTTGATCATAACCAGAAGCAATGTTTTTGATATGCATTTTATGACAATGCTAACATAAAGGGGGTTATAAATCAGTGTTTGCGGCAGTGAGATGGCTCAAATAATTTGGGGAACTTTTCTGCACTTCATCTCTTTTTGTTACATGATTTCCAAGTCTTCATGCAAAAAAAGATAGTCTGTGCAGTCTTGGCTTCTCTGAGGTGTATCATGGAGACATGGAGATGTCCATAGGACTGTATGTATTATCTTCAAGACTGCATTCGAGTAGAATTATAACTGCCTCATAATTTGGGTCAACACTGTTCTGGGTTGAATATGTGTTATAATCTTAGCATGGAGAACCATTACCTATCATTTGAGGTTAATTCTGATATGTGGTCTATTCTACAAGTGTTCATAATTTTAGACTTCTTATCAGAAATTTGAAGTCTAACTATTTAGACATATCTGAAGAAAGTGCTTTGTAGATAAGAGATGAAAATGATGTTGGTGTGCCTGAAGGTGATTCTGGGCAGAAAGCCCGTGGGACTTGACCTACTACTTCTGGGTCACAAGGTGATTGAATGTAAGATCAGCATGTACTCAGGGCCAGTGTTTTGATGTGTCACTCACATATAATCTTAAGCCTTTCTTCAGAGGACTATGACTGGTGCCCCAGTCATCAATGATTAATGTAATTTATTCATCTATTCATTCTACAAGTATTTACTGTGTATCAGACCTTGTGTTAGATGCTGAGGGATGATGGGCACCCAAACCAGATATGCTACTCCATCAGGTTGGCAGATAGTAATCATAAGATGAACCAATATATATAATGCCACATTTGTTACAGGTGCAATGGAGGAAATGTAAAGGAATGTTTAATAAGGAGTGTATCACTCCTATCAAACCATGAGGAGAAGACTTCTCTGCTTAGATGATGTTTAAACTGGGAAAGATAAATAAGAGCCGAACAGAGAAAAAAGGAGGTGGGAAGAGGAGAGTATAGTACAGAGGGGGTATGCAAATCCACTCAGGCTGGAGAATGCACCTTGCTTTGAGGAACTGAAAGCAAACCAATGGTGCAGAAGGGCCAATAACAAGAGAGGTGATTTAAAGTGAGACCAGACCTGGTGGTCAAGTTACCCATATAAATGACTGTCTAACTTGGCATAAATGGGGACTCCCTTGGCAAACTAGGACATATGGATGACCCTGCTGTTGGCCCAATAGGAGACTGATCATTGCGTAGGGAATTTTGGGGGTAGGGCTTAGAAGTTGCAGAAGGCATAGATATAACACACGTCTCTTTGCAATGCTTCCACATCAATGGTCGTTGACCCCCTACAAATTTGTTATAACTCTGTATGTTATGACTCAGTTTGAGGGGCTTGGTTGTAGATTACCTATTATTATTTGCAGATAATTTTTAAAAAGAATAAATAGCTCATAAGTTTTAAGAATACTTATTTGGGCCTCCAGTTAAACTGATTAGCCAGCATTATTGATTCAATAATAAATATCCACCAATTCCGAAATCTTTACAAGGTCCCTGTGTGAAGTAACCCCATTGATCCTTGGAGTCGTGCATGAGCTGGATCTTTATGCTTCTAAACAGCCAGAGAAACATTCAGTTCCTCAGATAACTTCCCTACATGATTGCAAATATCAGGATCTCTGGAGAAATTTACATCTGATTTTCCCCTTGCCTTATGATTAGGGGTCAGTACCACTTACCAAAAAGTGTCAAGGAAAGTAATAGGCAAAGAGGTTAGTGAAAATAACATTCTTTTATATAATCTTGGACTCATATTCCAGTTGTCAGCAGTATCATTTAATTGATTTGCTCCTTGTTTGATAATTTCTACAATGTAAAAATACAATTTAGGTAGCACATGAATTGATTGGCTCAGGTAGTAGTTCCAAGTTTGGGCTCTGGAGTCAGATTTGGATAAGAGTGAGTAACTACAGCACAAAAGTATGGTGATCCTCGGCTTCAAAGTTTCACAATCTAGAGAGGACATAGGGCTTACAAGCAAGGTTGATTAAAATACAGAGTCTAAATGGGAGACATGGCTTTATACAACTGGGAAGATCAGAAGGTCTTTATGGGAAGAAGTTTTTGGTTGGGGGCCTTGAAGGTTAAGGAGAATTCAGAAAATAAAGAGGGATGGGGCAACCAGCATGATTTTACCTGGAACTGGGCCTGGGGGGGCGGGGAGGGGAGTGGGGAGACACAGCTACAGTACTAGGGAGAAAAGGACTGCAGTGGATCTGGAAAGGAGCCTCGATTCCAGATTGCTTGGGGCTGTGAATTCTCCTGAGAAAACTTCACTTCAGGAGTGTGTTTTAGGGCTATGGGTCATAGGGAGGGGTATCTCGTGGAAAGGAGACGGTTAAATTGCTACAATACCTGAAAGAGAAGTAATGAAAGTTGATGCTACTGCTTCACAGTATGAAATTCTTTCCTCCTGTTAATAGAGGTCTTAAAAAATAATAAATGATGAAAGTGATTAAAATATTTTGGTAGACGTAGCCATACGGAAGATTGTCAACTTGAACTACATTTTAAGTATAGCACTGAATTATTATTTTAACCTACTGTAAAACCTTTTACTCTAGAAAATATTCATAAATATTGGTAGTGAAAGTAAACCAGCCAGTGCCAACTTATGAAAATGGTTATATTTAAAGTTACAAGGCGTTTATATCTTTAAGGGTACATATTTAAGGTATGGGAAGACAAGTCCTTTCATGGTTCGTTAGAATATGGCTTTTGATTGTATACTCACTTGTACCTAATTCGTGAGAATACTGAATTGCGTTGTGAGGCATATTTGAAAGGCAGTACCTTTTTGACAAAGATTTATTTGGTGGTTTCATTTTCTCTGAAAAGGAAAGCAGGAGATAGTGAAGCTTTTATTATTTGCATTGTGGCAGATTCACTTGATTTCAGAAGGCCAAACAAAAGGTGGGACTTTTGAAACTGGGCAGTAAGAAGCTGTAGACATACCCTCACTGGTTTTTGCTGGGGGATCTGCAGGCATCACATGTGTATAGGCAAGTGTGTGCACACATGCTCACAGAGGCAGGTCATAGAAATCCTGTATGTTCAGTGAGAGAAATGTCATACTAAAACACAGCATGGATTCTCATCCCGTTAGTTGCAGAAAGCATTTCTTTTAAAATGGAGATTATGTGTAATTCCATATAAAGAAGATTATAGGAAAGGTAATTTAAATGGTAAGTAGCTTTGTTCACTAAAATGCTAGATTCATTTGAAACAGTGTTTTATTTCTTTTGGAAGCCAGACAACTAGTTTAATAGTGTACATATGAAACACTAATTTGGCTTGTTAATTGGATGCAATTAAGCTGAGGTTATTTTATACTGCTTAATTGTCTGAAAATTACATGCATTGCCATGCCTGTGTAAATTGCCATGCCTGTGTAATGGGAGGCAAAAATTGGGGGCCTAGTGAAGGCAGTGAAGGCACCTAAGGTCTGGTTGTGTCTTTGCAATTCACTTTCTGCTTAAAAAAAAAAAATGCAACTTGGAAACAGGTTCTTTCAAGTCTCTGGACTTCATTTGGAAATGGAAGGGATTGAAACAGATGGCCTTTAAAGCCTCTTCCAACTCATACTCTATCGGTTTATAAATTCTACTTTGTAGTGATAGAGAATGCAGGGTCATTATATTCTGTAATTATGGTATTACCAGGATGAACCAAACACTTAAGAAAATCAGCACAGTGCCAATTTAGCAAATCCGTTAGGAGGAAGGGAATTTAGGCTTCGAGAGCACTTACTCTGTGCCCAGCTTCATACCAGCCACTTTCCGGTAGCAAGCATGAGCAGATTGGGTATCTCTGCAGGAAACTGAGACTCAGAAAGGTTAAATGGTTTCTGCAGTGACACTCTTGCAGTTAGTGGTGAAGCAGGATTTGAACTAAAGACTATTTGGCTCCAGATACATTTGGTCTTTTCACAATTCCATGCAGCACCAGCAGTTGTTTTCATCTCAGAAATTGTTTCAAAAATGAAAAAACAAAAACCAAATTGCCAACCATTTTTATCACTTAGCACAATGTTCCCCCCATTGGTTTATCCACAATTACCAGTGTGGGTAAAGACTGGGTGTGAATTCAGACAGAACAGAATGAATTCCAGCTTCACCACCAGCTGGGGGGACTAAGGAAAGTCACTGACCCGCCTGAAGGTTACAAAATGTGGATAATAATACTGGTTTAAGGGTCATTTTTTTTTTCTTTTTATGAGGTTGTTTGTACTGAACCTTAATGAGCTCATAGTAAATGTTTAATACCTGGTAGCTATGATGATTATTAATAAGGGATTAGACCAAAAGAAAAACACAAAGGACCTTAAATTGCTGTGACAGTAAAATATTACTTACACATTTTCGAATGGCCTATTAAACTTTTGATTGAATTGGTTTCAGAGATGAATGCACATGTTTTTCAACAGTTAAACAGATGAAAATATCAACTACAGTTGGGGGTATTTCTCATTTAGCTCACCCAGTGCTACGCTGGTGAAGTGAACTGAATTCTCTGGTTCTCTATGGAGCATTGTCCTGGAGGGTTTTTTTTTGTTTTTGTTTTTTTTTGTTTGTTTGTTTTTTTGTCTAAAAATAGCCTTTGGGGCCTGAATTACCCAACTTGAACTTCTTTGCAAATCCCAGTTGCTGGAGAACCAGTGTTTACTCCTGGGATCTGGGGTTTGCTTGTGGGGTAGAGTGTTTGAGTGTTGATAGGGGTACTGACTTTTACACAAACGTGTTAATTCAACAAGGATTTTAAAGCACCTCCTCTAGAAAAGATGCTTTTCTGGAGTGTGGGGGATTTATGAGAGAACAAACTAGTTAAATAAAAATCTTCTACTCTTATGGTGTTTATATTCTAGTGGACTAATTTAGCAATGTCTTATGGCAAATTAAGTCATTGGACTGCTTTCCAGTGTTTTTAGGAGCCTCTCTTTAATATTGAGTTTCTCAACCCAAATAACAGTGAAAGAAATGTTGTAGGCCTTAGTGAATCACTAACGAAAATATCCCAAGATATACATACATACACCTTTTTCATGTAAGGTAGTTTTTAAAGAAGTACTGTTTTTATATAACTAAATAGTGATATTATATCATTACTTAAAAAATTTCTTTATAATTCATCATTATAACCTTTAATATTACTGTGATATATTCTAAGGGAGGAGCGTGTCTTCAGAGCTAATGAGGACAAATCCGGGCTCGTCTTTGCTCCAATAGCCACAGTCCATCACGTTTCTTCAGTTTTTTAAAGTATTAGAAAAGGTGCCTGACATAGCCCCCCAGCAATCACAGATACGTATGAGAATCACAGTCAGGTCTTGCTGCCCTCTGCCCTTCCCACTTGATTTTATAGCAAGTGGACAGATGGAGCCATCTTGAGGTAATTTCCCCTCTGTCATTGGATCGGGATGTTTATACTTGCACTGGGACTTCCTGTGGCGGACAGTTTTGCTTGGCCATATGTGTTCAGGCTGTTGTGATAAGGAAGGCTGTGTGCAGGTGGTCCTGGCTCATGGGTATGGGGTGTGAGGAAGAGTTGTTTCTTGGTGAACCTGCTTGGATACACTGCAAGGAGGGAGCACATTCAGGACCTTTCATGGCATTTCATTACAATGTTGATGGAAAGAAAATCCAGGTCCCTGAGGTGGCTGCTATCTGTGTAGAGTCAGCACCTTCTCCCCACGTGGATGTGGGTTTTCTCCAGGTCTCCAGCTTCTTTCCATATCCCAGGGATGTGCACGGCAGGTTCACCGAGTGTCTGCCTTGTGACGGTCTGAGTGAGTGTGTGCAGAGGTGTGTGCACCACTAGGGCAAGAGCATCCTATACAGGGTTTGATCCTGCCTTGAGCCCTGAACTTCAGAATGGGCTCTAGCCACCCTAAACTGAAATAAGTATGCTGGAGAAGGAGTGAATGCGTGCACATTATTGTTGGATATTACAAGTGTTTGGAGTCTTTATTTGGAAGTTTGGTGATAATTTTGTGACCAAAAATGCACTATAGGACTTAACTCTTATTCATTCAATTATCCTGTGGTTTATTTGATTTTGCTTAGAGTTGCAATTTCCAAGAACTTATCAACTGCATTAAGTGAGGACGTAGCGTATTCCTTTTCCTCAGTTGCTCATTCTTGCCCTATGGAGGCAAAGAACAACGAAGGCAGGAAGGCTGGGGGCTGAGTCTTTTCTACTCACTTGAAGCTAGTGATGAAATCCTCTGTCTTAGGAACTCGGTCTGGTCCTGTGGGACAGTTCTGATGGCCACTCTAACACTTTGTGGACAGGTCATGGGAAGTTCAGCTTCCAATTATCCATGGAACAATGATCAAACTTTATCGTTCTTTCTTTTCCTACACTTACATTTTGAATAATATCTACTTCTTGAAGCAAGGGAAAAAGCAGTGTTTGAAATGTTCAATTTACTTTCCTATAGCAGCCATGTGTCAAAGTTCAGGATGGAAGAAATGTAGACTTTGGGGGTAGATGAGTATTTCAATTATCTTTTCTGTCCTTGTTTTGAGGATGTGTTCATTAGCACCCACACCAAGGCTTCAAAAAATACTAGAACATTCAGTGGTAAATCCTGACCCCAATAGATTATTGCTAGCCTCATTATTGATTTTTGCAATGATTCAGGCCAAGTGCTGTACCTCAGTTATGTGTCATTATTTCTTCATTTGTGAAAATGAAGCATTGTTTATAACACTGCCCTGCCCTTCGGAACAGAGCGGGGTAGCACAAGAGAACTGGAGTGACTTTTTAGGAAGTGAAGCAACACTAAGTTTTGAGAACAATTCAGTTGTTGAAAAAGTGGAATACACAACAATACATTTGTGATAAAGATTAGAAGAATTTTCTTGAAATAATTGACTGCTATTGATGCAATTTATTACAGGCAAGCTAACCTTTTCAAAAAGATAATGGTCAGCAGCTCCCCAGCTTGTTGAAATATCCCCAGTGATTTAAATTTTGTGGGGGTCACCAATGGTCATATATCACAAAATTTTGAGATAGTTATACCCATTTTCAAGCAAAAGAAAAGTAATCCAATGACATTTGTTGTCGAATTTGTGCTTTCTTGTCTTGTTCAAATGACCTCAGTGGTATATATGATGAACTTGATGCCCAAATTTAATCAAGTGTAACTTTTAAATTGGGCCATATGACTGAGACTTTTCAAAATGACCCTTTAAAGTAAATCACCTGATAAAGCAGACTATAGCAAGTTATTGGCCACTCAGTGTGGAGATTAGCATTCTTAATGGACAAACTCTAAATTCATTCGGTCATCAGTTGATTTTTGGTCATGTTTAGTGGGAGTTTGCTAATATTAAACCTAATGATGTCTGAAAATAGTTTGGATGGATATTAATAGCTGATCAGGAAAAATTTTACATTTAGCAAATAGTCCAGGGAATTTATATTGTGACCAAGTAGTTCTGCCAGTTTGTCTTTCCTTTCCCATATTCTTATGGATTGTACAGTACTGGAGCAATGAGAAGCAAACAGAAGACATTTTGAAGTTAATAACAAAGTTTCCCTGGCTTTGAATCCTGCTGTGATCATATTGACCCTTTTTATAGCTGTAAAAGCAAACAGTGTCTTACTGTATATTCCACAGTTGTCATCTCCTTTAAGCCAAACTGGTTTTGGTTTACGCTTCATGACATTTTTACAATATGCTACACAGTTGTGTAAATCAAACTACTGTTTTTATATCTGACATATAAGTATTTCTAAAATTTGAGGCGGGAGGGCTGGATTCTCGGATCTTTTTGAATATGCAACTGGCCTGCTTCCATATTCAACATACCCTTTTCTGGCACTTTCTTTCTGGTGGGTCAGATCGTGGTTTTGAGCAGGCAGCATCTTGAGGATCAGTTCAGTATTTTATGAGAAGTCTTCCTTCTTGCTGTCACTTGGAGACATTTTGCAATACAGCAGTGATGCCTTCTTTAGGCCAGCCCTTAAAGTGTTTAATTTAAATTATGCTAATTAATTTGCTTAGGTGAAGGATCTGATGTATTGATTTGTCAAACAGTGACAGGACATTTTGCAATGTGAAGTCTCACAGAATTTCAGGCTTAGATACAACCATTGGCGGCATCATTTAATCCCCAACTGAGCAAGGAGAAATCACTCTGGGCAAATCACCAAGGACTGCCTGCGTTCAATCTCTACGTAAATACCTCTTCTTTCTTTAGCGAGGCCTGCTTCACTCTTGGACATTTCAACTTATCAGCAGTTGAGCCCTCTGCAACTAACCAGAGCAAGTTTATACATACACTGGCATGATAATCCTGCGATTATCTAAAGATAACAATCATGTTCATTTTAAGTATTCTTTTCTCCAGGTTAAGTATCCTAGTTCCTTCAGCTAACCCTTACATTGTGAGGTTTCTACTTTTATTTTAATCATTTCTTCAGGGGTAGGTTTGTTTATATCTGAAATTACTTCAAGATATTTATTTTTTATGAATCTGCAAAAATGAATTGCTTATCTCCAGTTACTCTTCAGATTATGTACAGCTTCTTGCCAACTGTATCTAAATTTTCCAGCAAAAGTCCTAGACATGCTTGCTGGGACTTTAAAACTGAAATAGAGTTGAGACTGAATATAATGCAATAAAAACCTATTTTTTTAAAGATTTATTTATTTATGCATACAAGAACTGAGGTATAGGCCAGAGGTATAGGGTGGTGAGAGGAGTCATCAGAGACAGAGTGGGGAGCAGAACAGGCAGATCGACTGAAATACACTGCTGAGGGGAGCAGTGGGCGAGATAGGAGAGGTCTGCTGTGCCATATGGGAAGCTCCCTAGCTGGGGCTTGAACTCATGCTGCAGTAACTGCAGATAGCTTCATAGTGTTGAGACTTAACCCGTTGCACCACCAGGGAGGCCCTAAAAACCTATTTTAACAAATATTATTGAGATTCTGGCATGTGTGCAGTATTTTGGAATATGAAATAAAATAGAGATAGAAATAGAATGTAAAATAGAAGAATGTTTTACTATTCTCGTGATAAAAATTTTAAATCTATTCTATTGGGGGAAGGGAGGAACTACACAGAGGAAACTACAGTTAAAAGAAACAGGTTAATTACCAGAAAAGAGCTATCTATGCTGTACTAAGGTCAACATATCCTTTGGCTGAGGGGCTGGGAGAACTTTCATGGGACAAAGGAGTACTTTGGATGGACCTTGATTTTGACAGGCGGGCCACATGTGAAAGTGTCCAGAGCATTTTCAGGGAAACATCTGATTTGAGAACAGCATGAAGTTCTCATTAGATGAATGTTTATGCAAAAGTTAGGAAAGGCTATATTGTCCAAGGACTTGGATTCCAACTTTAAATGCATTGTACCTACTACAACGTACTATACAGATAATGTCCTGCCTACAAAGTACTTCCCATACACCTGCATAAAAAGTACTTCCCAAAAGTACTTCCAGAGGTAATGGTGGGCCTGCCTGCAGTAACACATCAAGAGTTTGCCTTCTGATTTTGGCAGTTACTTAATTACAAACACAGTTAAATGAAACAAAATAGATAAAAAATATGTGAAAATTACTATGCAGAAGATTGGATTGCATTTATATAGTATGACATTTATGATACTTTGAATTAGTGTATTCTTACAGTATCCCCCTCTTATCTGTGGGGGATATGTTCAAATACCCTAGTGGATGTCGGAAACTCCAGATAGTAGTATGTCCTATATATACTGTTTTCACCTATACATACATACCTATGGTAGATATAACTATGTACACTCACAATAAGAGGTTCATCATCAGAACTTATAATTTAAAAAGCAAATACAATAATATACTTTAATAAAAGTTATGTGAATGTGGCCTCTCTTTCAAAATATCTTATTGTACATAATATTTTTGGACTGAGGTTGACCACAGTTGACCATGGGTAACTGAAACTGAGGGAAGTAAAACCGCAGATAAGGGGGGACCACTATATTACAAACTTTGTCCTAGAAGTCCAACAATCTCAAGGATAATGACTTAGATCATAAAAGTAACATAAACAAATATTTATTGTTGGTAGACATATTGGTGCACTGACACCTGTGCCAGTTATTCACACCTTTTAACCTCCCACTTTTGGTCATATAAATGACATGCTTCCTGACATGGAATTTAGCTCACATGGTTGACACTTCAGTATAAAATAACCTCTTCAATTTATGTTTTCTGTTAATTAAGTATGGGTATCTAGAATGTTGGGAAGTACTTTGATGCAGGTGTATGGGAAGTAATTTGTAAGCAGGATATCATCTGTATAGTACCTTGTAGTATATACAATGCATTTTTGTTGTATCTTAATTTTGAAAAATAATTGATTTTAGATCTAGATTACTCACAGTATCTATGAGAAAACCCTTTTAATTTCCTGTGCAGATTGTTTATTAATCCACATAATGAATAGTAAAAGGATGAATACCTAAATGAACACAAATTTTATAGAACAAATGTACCCCTATGCAGAAAGGATATAATAGGCAATAACTGAGATAGTCATATATGTGATAAGAACAAAAATTATCATTTCCTGAGTGGGGACTTTGATTTGGAGCTCTTAGCCACTGTGGAAAGTACCTTATTTTAGACTTAGCTCTAGTCATACTATGAATCTCTGCAGAGGAGCACAGGACTTTGTGAGAGGCTAGGAAAGAAACTAAACTACTGTATTGTAACAAAATAATTTATACAGTTCATTAATTTTTAATTTCACTTTAATGCATGCAGGAACACTGATGTTTCAGTAGCATGCTTGATTATAGGCCATTGGGCACTTACTATTATTTAGACTTTATCAAAAGCCTGTTCTGACATATTAAATATTCATTGGAGGCTGAAAAAGAGGGTGTTCTCTTAAACACTCGAGTACTACATAAGTATATTCCCATTTGAAGAATAAACTCCCTTTTATCTAGCGCATGAAAGATAGGAGGTGATAACGCCTCATCTTGTTATTGTCTTGAGAAGGGAATGAGTAGTGGGTAAGCCACCTGTAGGTCTGGGGACTATCTAAATGGTTGTCTTTGTACTGTGCTGTACTTTATATAGTTATCCAGCCTTGAAGGTATCAGCACACTAGTAATTTGTTATTGTAATTTGTGCATTTAGGAAAGAGAAGGTTGTCATTTGGGGGACAGTTTTTAAGAAAAATAATATCATGGGACTTGGATCTGGGGCTGAAGTAGAAAAAAGGATGTTACTGGAACCAAAGATTGTGAAGCATGTTGGTAGATAGGTTTATTTGTGTGTGTGTGTGTGTGTGTGTGTGTGTGTGTGTGTGTGTTGCATTCCTGTACATTCCTGTACTTTCCTGTTCTTTCAGTGAGCTGTGTCTTCATTGGACTGTGTTTCAGATATTTACTTTAGAGCTGGTCTTGGTTTGGGAAAGCACTGGCTCTAGTGAGCAATGCAATCCTACCAGGTATAATGGAGATAAGATACAGGCCTGAGGAATAAGAGCAAAATGATGATTTTGTCATTGCATATCTTGGGAGCCAGTTTTCTGGAAAACAAATGATTGGTGAATGCTCACTGGAGAAGGATAATACTATTGGATGTTATGAGAAAAGAATAAAATCTTAGTATACTCTGAATATTTTAAAGGATGCCAGCTTGGAGAATAAGTCATCCTTTCACAGTCAGGTTATATCAGACTATTCAGAGTCAAAGAAAATATAGAGGCTGTTGTGGGATCTCAGAAACATGGAAACCTAAATAATTACTGTAGTTATTTACTTTTACTCTCATATTGTAAATGAAACCATCTAAATGAAACTAATCCTGAACAAAATCATGAGTTTTAAAAGGATTGACTTGGGAAACTTTAAGTCTCAATCCTTTTCATTGAATAAAATATTAGTATATATTGTGTTAGATTGGAATTGTGCAGTCTTATACTGTACTTTAAAGCACCGAGTTGGAGCATTTGAATGTTTTTCTGCTAGTTTCTGAAGGTAAATCATAAAATATGCTAGACTGCAAAATATCCTTTTATTCTGACATCCTATTTGTTCTATTTCATGGTATAGGGATGCGTTTGAAAATAGCACCAGGAACCTGAGTAACTCAGTGCTATTATCATGGTTTGTATTTTCAATTATTATTATTCATAAGTTGATTTATCACTAGCATACTGGTCTTTATATTCTCAGTCTGTAATAATTTTATGGTAATTCTGATTTCATTTTATCTGTAATTAAGATTATAAAATAGGATTAATTGTTAGTTATCCTTCTTTTGTTCTTTCTAAATGCCATCACCAATTAATTAGAGAGACCTACACTTGAACTTGAAAAAAAACTTCAAGTGAACTTAGACAGCATTTGAGCAGTCACTTGCGGTTTATAGAGTGTTTCTATTTATTTATTTATTTATTTTCCTAACTTCCATCCCTTCTATCACCTTATCCCATTCTCCTTAACCTCAGCCTTCACAGTTTATTAATACCTGCTAGTTTTTATAAGTATGTGGCATGTTAATTGTATATCATTAATGGGTGATTTGAAGGAATAAATAAAATAAGTTTTAATCAAAATCGTAAGAGTCATTGCAGAGATGTATTGGATAATATGATGGTTGATATAGGGGCAGGGGGAAAGACAATGAAAAAAGTTGCTGTGAGATCATCCCAGATACCACAGCCATATTTCCCAGGGTTGGACACAGAAGAAACATTTTCACCATCAAGAATACTTTGGTACAGTTTGGGATGCTCACAGATGTTGTTTACAAGTTGCTGTGTTCATTCAAACTAACTGAATAAATTAGTTGGATGCAATTATTTGAATGTGATTATCCCAGAGGCCCCTCTCAGCACTCACAGGCAGAGGCACTGCTACCCAGGTAGCCTAGAGTATCCTTTGAGGTACACAACGGGTGGTTGTAGTTTGGAGTTCAGAGTGTGGGTATGAGAAGGGTTTGGGGTGCCTTTCCAATAAGCATCCTACCTGATGTCCATACATGGATGCTAGTCCTCTCTTCACTAAGCCTGTTTCTTTATAAAAAGCAATAAGAAAATGCAAAAAAAAAAGGGGGGGGGCAAATTCTAATCAACTATGCAAATTTAAGATATTACTATATGATAAAGAGTCACTTGTTATTCACATCTTTAGAAAATAAGACAACAGTGAAAGTACTCAGGGACTTTGGATCTCTTTGAGTGGAAGCTAAGGGTGCCTTTAAATTTTAAAATTAACATTTTATTAATTAAATACCCTTAGGAAGTCAAGTGACTCAAAAGGACAACTAATATGTATTAAATTCTGAAGTCTTTAATTTAAAATTATATTTAAAATATAAAAGTTTACATTTTTAAATATAAACTTTTATTTCAGTTCATTAAAAAAGCTTCATGAAAACAAGATGAGGGGTTAATTCTTAATTTACTTGTGAATCTGTAGGTTAACAATGTAGTGCACATTTTTAAATATCATGATATTTGTAATACCTCATTAAAAATAGACATTTTATTAGAACAGTTTTAGGTTCAGAGCAAAAGTGAGGGGGTCAGAGGTTTCCCATGTATGCCCCGCCCCCACATGGCTTCAGCCTCCCTGAGGGTCACAATCCATCCACATAGTGCACCTTTGTTGCAATTGCTGAACCTCCATCGACAAGTCATTATCTCCCAAAGGTCATAGTTTACATTTGGTTCAACCTTATATATTTTAATTCTATGTCCCAATGTGAAACAACATTGCTTAGTCTGAAAGTTAGAGATGTTGGCGCAATGTAACATTTATAACACTTCAAATGAAAAGAACAGAGTTTATAAATCATTTTGTAGTTGATGGTGTCATTGACAGTCTGAAATTAAGCTCTTTCAATTTTTCATTAAAAATGATTATACAATCTCTTATGGTATTAGGTCTTACTGGTATTATCCTTAAGTGGCTGCTTCTTTAGAATTATATTAATTATTGTAATTTAGTTGATGGTTTGATGGTGGAAGACTGGGAATTGAAGATAAAGCAAACTTTAAAAATCATTATTTTTACATGAATGGGTAAATTCCATTTTAAAACATTCTGGTCAAAAGTTTTGTTTGCTACTAAGATGGATAAATACCAGATTGAAAGATTTTTTGGGCTCTGATTTTATGACCCATTTGACATATGAGCTAAAGACCAAATCAATAAAAGGTTTTCATGTGTTGTGTGATAGGTGTTTTAATGATGAAAACATATAGAATAAGGTTTCCTTTTGCTTTTGACCTCACTGGAGCTGTGGAGTACAGAAAAGTCCTTTTCCCTCTCACATCCTACAGTTACTTGAAATTGATCCACATGTCGGAGGTAGAAAACGCGAAGACAAAATTGCGACAGTGAAATGTTTTTCACTTTTAACTATTTAAAATAATCACTTTTGACTATTTAAAAATAATCCGATGACACTTCCGAGTGGAAGAAAATTACGTTAAAAATTAGGCTTAGAAACTTAACCCAAGGAAATTGCTTCCTTTAAGCACCTGGAAACACAAGCCTTTGCCCTCACTCTGGGGAAATTAGCTGGGGATGGGGAGCCCCCGTTCTCAGTGAATTGCGCAGAGCTCAGGAGATGCCAAGCCTGGTTAACCCCGGGAGGAAAAGCAGCTCCCGGGTTGCAAACGTTGGCGCTCATCTGGGTGACTCAGCCGCGTCCCTGAGCGGGGCAGTGCGGGCACCAGGCACAGGGAGTCCTTCCAGGAGAGGGGAGCCCCGGCCACGCTCCACACACCCTGGAAGGGCTTGAACTTTGGTCGCCGGTCCTCTGACACCCGAGGGAGTGTGAGTGCGATGACGTCTCCGCTTGTTTTAACTGCACAACAGGAAATGCTCTCAGCCTCCCCCCTTCCTGCCCGGAGAAAGTGGGGCTCGGTTCTCCCGGCGGCCGCCGCAGCGCCGGTGGAGACCTAGTTTCGGGGCCGCGGCGCGGGCCAGCCCTCCCGGGCTGGGAGCCTGCTCGCTCCCGCCCGCCTGGCGGCTTCCGGGGGGGGTGGGGGGCGCACCCCGGGGCAGGAATCTCTAGCAGAAGGCTCTTACTTTGCAAAGGCTCACTCTCCCCAGCTCGCCAGGGGACTCCACGGTGCGGAAAAGACCGGGCGGTCGGGTGATTTCTGGCCTGGGGGAGACCACATCACATGCACGCTAGAGAGAGCGCGGGCTCAGGTGGGCCGAGAGCATGGTCTGGCACCTCAAACGGGCCACAGAGTGCTGAATAATGCTGACTACAGGGGCAGGAGGAGATTTTTTTCATCGGCTTGACAGAATGTACATTCTCCTTTTCACAAAGCCCTGACAGGAAACCTCTTCTTCAGCCCTCCTGCAAACTGTCACCTTTGTACTTTGTTGTGGAAACAGTGATATGAATGTTTAGTGCCAGGCACAAACACCACACCGTTACACACTCGGAGGCAGACTCATTGCAGGAAAATTATTTTAGTGTTTATGATTTTAATCGTTCTTTAGATCGTGAATCTTGTTTTAAAAAACACAGTCTTATGAATTTCGGAACCGTGGCCTTGGATTTCCTATACACACATCACAAATAGATTTCTCCTATTTTCCAGACTTTCATTTCTGTATAAGTAGGTTTAAAAAATTGAGGCCCAACCAGTAAATTCAGTCTTTTTAAATTAAAAAAAAAAAAGGTTAATTTGCATTAAGGATATTTTAAGTTACATTTTCAATGTTTAGTAAGAATAATCTATAATTTATTCACATGAAACTTGTGTGTTTTATACACTTTGGAACATGCTGAAGAAGAGTAGCATCAGCTAGCCAGTCATCATTGAGACCTCTCTGCTTGACTCAGGAAAAGGCTTTGTAACATAGATTGTTGCTCTGGCCACACAACCAAAATGCCAGAGTTCACTCAGAGGTCTGCTAAGGTTTCTTATATAAAGGGCTTGACAGAAAGGATTTAATAGATGGAAACACTATTTAGTAGTACATAGTAAACCTAGAAAAATTTTCTAAATTGGTGCATGCACTATTTACATGTTTAAGTTCAACCAAGTCATAAAGCTAATCACTGACCTATTTTATTTTTTTTTTTGCCTAAGTATTTCCTTTTTAAAAAATAGCCTTGCAGAATCCTTAGATGTGTATATAGCATAATGTTTTTCCCTTGGAAAACTTTTTGCTGATTAAGGCAATGAAAAAATTAAAGATTATTTGAGTATATTTGGAATAAGAGCTACAGATTTTTAAAAAGTTTATCTTTTTAGCTGGTCTTCTATATAATATAAAGATTCTGTTTTTGTTGTTGTTTATTTAGCCTCTGACTCTTACTCAGGTTATGGTAGAACTCTTATTTGGTTATGAAACGCACAAAAATATTTGTGCTGAATATTCTCAGTGACCCAGTAGAGGAAATAGTGTTAGAGGTTAAGAATAGAGGGTACTATGGGTACTATGCCAAAGAGAGCAGATGCCATTTTATGTATGTATGTATGTATGTATGTATGTATGTATTTATGTACATAATGTACTGTATATATTTGTGTGTGTGTGTATATATATATATATATATATATATATATATATATATATGGCACACTTGAAATAGTTACATGGATTTTTGAGGGACAATGGAATGACGTCAATGAAAATGTTTAGTAAAACTGGAAAGTACTGTGTTAAGGCAACATTTCTTTTTTTCTTAGAAGATCCTTTTTCCATTTCTCCCACTGTAGTGAATTAAAAAGTTGTGAAAATGGATATTTGTTAGTTTTATCTTCTGTGGTGTTAGTTATGGCCCCTGCACTGTGTTTGCTTTATAATAAGACTTAACTGCTTGAAAACCCAATTTATTCATTTATAGAACCAGTGTTACGAAGGTATTTGTTTAGCAGAATCCATATAAGGATCAATTCTTACAGATCTGTATTAACAATAATCCTCAGTTTTTATTTAGCTTCTCATTGGAGGTGCTAAGTAGAATCCTTAGACACAGTAATTAAAGCTTAAAACAGCCAGGAAATTAGCATGCTGTTTATGAAAACCACTTTGTGAGGAGTTCTTGTGGATTGTCCACAGAACCTGAATTTTTAGAATATTAACTCAAATCCCACTCCTCATCTATTGTGACCCATACATGCAATTTGATTCATTTATGAGTTATGACTACTGGGACAAGTTACACTTTTTATGCTGCAGAATTACATCTTGGAATCATAACTCAAAATATCTTTAAATAGTATTTTTACAAGTACTGATTTTCTAATTTCCCTTTCCCAATGAACTGTACAACCAGGTTAAAGTTTGTCTTGTCCTCACACAATTTTTACTGCCCAGGATGGTGCCCCACCAGGGGTGAATGCCCAGGGCACAGGTGCTAAAGGAAGAAATTAAGAAGATGATCCCACAATCTCATATTTCAGATACTATTTCATGTTTCTGGGACATAATTTTAGAATCTTCTTTGTGGTATGTAGTTTGAATCTGGCAAATGTGAGATATTATTTGATGTTTTAGTGAAATGTAAACAGACAGGAGGTGCACAATAGGCACTTGGTGAGTTGAAAATGTTGAAAGAATTCTAAGATGGAGTAATAATGCCATCCTGTGCGCTTTCATTCACAATCCTCCTTTTTTATCTAATGAGAGTCATTTTGAAAAAAGCTTATTGACCTGTTGATTTACAAAAGAAGACTAACTTGTAGTGAAGCTAAAAGAAGCACACTTGACTTTGAATCCTTTTTTTTTTTTTTAAACTAGCACTTAACCCTAAGACTCTATATGGCAGTTTGAGACCAAGGATTCTTTAAGCTCTTAAACATTATTTATACTTGACTGTTCATTCCCTAATGGGATCTTTGATGAAGTGGTGGGACCCTTCTGGAAATTGGATTGTGGGTTAATGGCTATTGTTGAGCGTTCAGTGCCTTGAATGGTGCCTGCCACAGAATTGAGGGGTCAGTAGGGCCAGCTTAGTGCCAGCTTCAAGGGCAGGTGTGTGACCTGAGCAGTCCCACAGGATCCCAAGTTCTGAAGGACTGTCAGCTGGGTTTGAGGCTCTGCTGTTCTCTTTGCCTTTTGGTTTTGCATTGGTGTTACCAATTAAGTAGCTGATCTTGGTGTTCAGTAGATATTTGTGACACAGTGTGTGGCTTGATTATAGGATTCAGAAATGACTATAGGATTTTACTCTGGAACACGTAGGCTTGATTGTTAGCTTTGTTTCTTTGTCTCTCTAAGGTGCAAAATTAAAAAAAAAAAAAAAGAAAATGAAAAATAGACTGTTTTTGGGTTCCACCCAATAAAGCATCTCAACTGGAACATTATTTAGATCAAATAAGGATGGCCTTAAAAAAAACCAGACTTCTCCAGGTGTTTAGTATAACCTCTGGGTTGAGTCAAACTGAGTAAGAAGGCTGATAGAAGGCGGGAGACTGATGGTTAGAAAGTGGGAAATATAATAAGTAACATTAGCTCCATCTTATTTTTGTCTTTATAGGCTCAGTTCTATTTTGGTTTGTGTTTATTTGACTATTAAATATTTCCCCGTTATTGATGATGTATTTTTTTGTAAAAAATGTGTTTTTATTTTATTGCAGAATGCAAATGAGTATGCAAAATAATAAAAGAAGGCTGATAGTAGTAGAAGGAATTTGTTGTGGTCATCTGGTCCTTGGTCTCCAGGGACAAGTCAGTCTTTAAAAAAAAAAAATCTATTTTTAAGGCTCTCCAGGGATATAAATTTCATCATTCTCATTGAGTCAGTTCTGTTGCTTAATCAGATTTATGGCTGGGAAAGAAATAGTATAGAGTGTGTCTGCGACTGTGAGTTTCAGGGTGGGCTGCCTGGGTTTGAATGCTGCCTCAGTCACTTTCTACTTATATGACTTTGGGCAAGTTACATCATTTCACTTAGTTTACTTTTCCTCATCTTTATGACAGGGACACTTCCAAAAACAGACCTCAAACTCCTGTGAGGATGAGATGAATGAAAACATGTAGAATCCTTAGTCTACAGAAAGCACTCAATACATGCCAGGTAAGAGACAATTATAAAAAGTCTGTCTACTTATTTATGTATGTTACTGACAGATTATGAAATATTAATGGAATGCTTATGTCACTACACTTGAAGACATCATGGTGTAAAGGGGGAATGGACTTACAAAACCAGGACAAGGATTTTGTGGAATAGGGGCAAAGGTAGATGGAAGTAGAGGGGGGTAACAAACCTCAAAGGAACTCAGCTATGCTTGAGGGAGAGGTGAAATGGAACAGTCCCTCAGCTGCCCTTTGGAGGGTCAGTAGGTATCCAGGACAGCTTGTTTGAGGGTTTGAGAGTGCCTGCAGAGTTTGGGGAATTTAAGTAGTTTATTATGGAGTTTCAAGAATATGTGGGAAATCATGAAAAACAGGATGGAGATGGAAGTTGAGGCTGGACCGTGAAGATGCGGTACAGAAAAGTATAGGAGCCAAACCAGGAAAGTCATATCTTAGAAGCCAAGTGAGTCAAGAGGCTATGAACCTCAATACCAGGTGGTACGGAGAGCTAAAAGTAAGAGAAGAACTGAAGAGTGATTTAGTATTTAGGACATGGCAGGTATTTATTTTTAATCTGTCATTTGCTTTTTGATATGAATGATTGTTCAAATCTTTCTGTTGTTAAATTTAGGGGAGATACTTCAATTAGACACAGAAGTTTCTGACTAAAAGAGGATCAAGTCTTCTAATTACCAGAAGGAGTCATACAGTCCATTTCTCTCTAATACTTTTAGATTAAGATAAACCACTGGTTGGAAATTTGTTCACGGCCACCCAAGTTTGTAATCTTCATTAGAGAGAAGTCAAGAGAGCCTCATTTATCACTGTAATTTCAGAACTTGATTAAGTTTTTAGTTCATAGTGGCAATTAAGAAACAAATATTTTTGTTACCCTAAACCTTGCATTTCATTATGCTATATCTTAAATCTTCATCTTCTTAGAAGGGAGAACGATGAGGCTTCTCATTTTGAAGATGAGAAAACTGAAGAACAGAGAGATTGCGTGTTTTGTCTAAGGTCACAGAGTTGCTGTGTTTTGGAGGTCACAAAAGTCACAGAGTTGCTTGAGTTTAGGAGGTGGTTTGAATTGCAGTTCCAACTCTTTATCACAATGCACATCCAAGCTCCATCACTATAGCTCATAATACAATAACTGGATAAATGGGTGAATAAATGAATGAGTAACTGAAAAGAGGTGATGAGTAATTTATTGAGATTGGTAAATCTAATATTTCCCCCTTATTGGAGGTAGGTTTCTTTTATTTTTAATGTTAAGGAAAGTTTGTTCTTTGTTGCTTCAAAGAATAATCCAGCATCTTAATTCTTGAAGTTTAAGATGTATTTAGAAATTTGTTTCTTGATAGTTGGGGAGTAGCCACAGGAGCTCACTTGCTGGTTGGGGTCATAGGTCTTTGTTTGTGGGGGGGAACTTAGACTAGTTATCTGGATGGTGCCAGAGTGGAGCACCCTGGGGACACCCCAGGAAAGTGGAGAGGCATTGGATCAAGGCCAACTCTGAGTGCTGTGACCTCTGGAAGTCAGGACTTAGGAGATACCAAGATAACTAAGTGACAATAAGTAGCAGAATATGACAAAGGGACATTATTCTTATGTTTGTGACTTTCTTTTTAGCTGTAACTTTGTGACCTTCTGTAGCAGCTATGTAAAAATGGAACTATAATTTTTATCTTTGGAGATGAAATGAATGTGAAAGGAAATGTGTGCTGGGCTTATGGAAAAACTGAACCATTATATCTTTACAGTGAACTGGATAACTTTAGATGATGAAATGAACTTCCCTTCTATAACACTAGTTTTAAAAAGTATATTTATGTCTAAGGACATAAAACTGTTCTTAGATACTTTTTACCTAGAATAAAGAACATGTAGATTGTTGTTGTCCCTATGGTTACAACTTGTGAATAGGTAATTCTTTGAGACATTCTCCCTCCAGTGAGAACTAAATTCTTTGCTATTTATTATTAGTGACCATTCTTTAGCTGGCATATATATATTTACAATTTATTGATATTGTTTGGCACTAATCACTCTAAATGTGAAAGAAACAGAGTGGGAACTATGTAAAAGTATTTTTTTAAAAAAAAACTAAATAGCCTTATAATTGTATTTTAAAATTCTACTTTACTATTCTTTATAGATAATGTATATTGCATGTTATTTCCTAAAGCTTGAATATGGTCTTATTTGTAGAAGATAAATAAGAGGCTATTTATAAAAGTGGGTCTTTGGGGTAATGATAAACTTGTCTATACTGTAAACTGTATTATAAATTCGTTAAAAGTAGTATGATTCAAGGCCTATATGTGAGAAGATTACTCTGAAGATAGATTTATTTAGAAGATATTTGTAGAAGGTTCCTGATTTGAGCTGCAGCTGCTAAAGTTTTCCTGACCTTACAAATATGAATCTAGTAGGATTCACTTTTTAATTTTAAAAGAACAGTTTGAGTCAAGTATTAAAGTATAAAGTTTTAACTGGTGAAGAAAACCACTATTACCAGGAACAAGAAGATATTTTAGATATTTCATATGAAAGGCATTTAACAGAATTGTTTTCTTGTTTTCCTTATGTTGACTTTATTTAGAGATCACTTCATGGAAGAGGAGAATTGAGGTGCCTTGGTTCATAGGTCTTTATAACTTTTGTTGCTATATTTGCTTGAGTTTTTATAGTCCTAAGATAAAACACACTGACAATACACTGGAATAAAGAAAGCCAGTGTAAGTGAATGACAGTGTCATTAATCTAAGAGTTGTGGGGTGGACGGATGACATGGAAGAAACAAAGACGTTTGAATCAAAGCAGTGGAAGCATGTGTTTTAAACATAAAACAATCTATAAATTGTATGAGTTAAAAGTACAATAATACGTATTTAATTATATACTATGGAGAAACACGAGTGTTAATTATAGATCCTTATATATTTTTTTGAAATTATGGTGGGACTGATTTAATCTGAGACTTCAGATTTCCTCTAAATTGCTTTTTTGTCATCACTGCTTTCCAAGTTTTTGGAACCTGTATGTGTCCAACTTTGATTTTTACATTGCTTGGTCATGGGAAAATACAGTTATGTGAATTAAGACTCTTTCATTCATTTATTTCACTTTGTTTTTCTATAATTATATGAATGTGTAACTTCCCTAAAAATGAGCGAACGTTATGTTTATGGGTAAATAAGAAGTCTTTATAGAGTGCTCTATTTTTACAGCTGTGCTTTAAGGTATCGTGTTCCAAGGAGGTCAGCTGGCATGACCTCATCTGCACGAATATTTGGGGAGACAATTCTGAAACTGCCACAGAACTGCAGAATTGAAAACCAATGCTGTAGTTAGGAGGCTGCTAGTCTGTGAATACTTTAGTAGGGTTTTCTTAGTAGCATCTAAATTCAAAGCTGCATTAAAAGATAAGAAGACCAGGTAGGGAGTGAGGCCCAGGATGATGTAGCTAGAAAGAAGTGGCATTTTTATTCATGAAAACTTTGGGGCCACTGTTGCAGTTTTAGCTCTAAGTTTGTTTAATAGAAAAAATAGAGAAGGGGGTTGAAGGAAGAAGTTATTGAGAAGGGAAGTAGCAGGGCTATTGTGGCAGTTTCATTTCACTACTAGTGCTGTTCTTTGCTATTGATAAAATTCTAGAAATTATAGGAAATTAAGGTGGTTTTGAGAAGTAGAATTTATCTGATGTGTACAGATGTTATTTGGGGAATATTTCATAGCCATGTTGTCTGTCATACAATCCGAATCTATGGTTTATGTCAGCTGGTGGGCACACATATCATAAGAAATTGTTTTAAGTTGTAGGAGGTCATTTTTCATGAAATCAAAGTGAACTGCTAACTTTCTCCCATCATTGAGAAAAGATGTGTCATATTCTTTTTAAACCTCACTGTCAGTGAGAATCAAATGAATTAGAGTTCACATGCACTCATAGTTGTCACTGTCTGTGATGTGTGTAAGAGTTACACGGAAATCCGACATGTGATTTCTGCTGTTACCTTCCCAGCTCAACACCAGGACAGGCACTCGAAAAAACTTGAGGAAATGTTGTCACAGGTCTGGGTTAACTAAGTGACTCCTTCATTTTGATGATGCTACATCAGTACTTTATTTTTCTATTACTGGCATATTTTATTTTTTATCAAGTAAATTGATAATCCTGGAGAAAGAGGAATTGATAAAACCAACAGTATATTACATGTGAAGCTGTAACTTAACTTATTCATATGTGGACTATTAAGTAAGAGTAGGAAAGAAGTTACCAGCTAGTCAGTTTTGAAATTTTCAGTGAGATAAGCTATTGTTTATGGCAGCATAATATTAACAACACCATATTAGAAGAAATGTATTTAAAATCCAGTTAACTTAACTATTGCCTATAACATTTATTGTATGCCATTGTGTTAGAGTACAAGTTTCTGAGAAATTTAAAAATATTGTAAATACCTTTTTAAAGAAAGAATTTGTATTAAAATATCATAGACAGTTAAAACATAATAGCTTCTTTCGACACATATATGATGTTTGCTTATCAATCATTATATTATACAACAAATATTTATTTAGTATCTGTTATATACCAGGCACTGTCCCAAGAGTTGGGGATACATTGGAGTAAAATAGGGGCATGGTATTCCTCTTTGTGGGGGACTCACTTCAGTCTCAAGAATGAATCCTATGTGTGTTGTGTGCACTCAAAGGGAGGAGGTGCCATTCACTGGCATGAGAGTCACTTAGAAGTGCCCAATTTAAGGGAATGTTGCTTTTTGCTCTTGGTCTTGTTGAGATTGAAGTGATTTTGAATGATATAAGTGGAGATACCAAATGCTTAGCGGAACATGTGCATCTAGAGAAGGATATACTAGAGAGAGGAATTTGGGAGCCATCAGCACATGAATTGTAATGGAATCAGGTAGGTGAGGGTATTAAGGAGAATGTGTCGTATGAGAAGGAGAGAAGGTTTGGGGCTGACATGGAGAAATTCTAGCTTTTATAGACCTGATAGCATGGAGCGAGCGCACCAACAAGCTTAAGAGGCTACCCAGAGAAGGACAACAGTAGAGAGTAGGTCTAGCATCAGCATCTAATGTGAGGACAGAGGTTAGTTTGCCAGTGTATCACAAACTAAATGGTTGAGGACAACAGAAATTAATTTTCTCACAATTCTGGATGTTAGAAGTCAGAAATCAAAGTGTTCATGGAGGTGCTTGCTTCTGATAGTTTTGAGGAAGAATCTGTTCTCTCTCCTGCTTCTAGCGATGGCCCGCCATATCCTTGGCTTATAGTGGCAACGCTCCGATCTCCGCGTCCATCTGCACACGGCCTGCTCCCCGTGGCTCTGTTGGCATGCTGCTGTCTTCTCACAAGAATGCCAATCACATTGGAGTAGCAGAGCCTCATTTTAACTCATTATACCTGCTATAGTCTATTTCCAAATAAGGTGACATTCAGAGGTGTTGTGGTTAAGCCTTCACTCTATCTTTTTTGGAGGAGACACAATTCACTGCACAAAGAGAGGGTGCAAACAGACTGCCTCTCTGCAAGACCTTCAGGGGAGGCAGTGACGAGGTGCAGTTTCCATTCCTGCACAATATTTCATACAAGAGAATATCATTCCATCCAGTAAGGTCCAAATAACATATATAATGACCATGAGCTGGATGACATGAGAAGGTATAGAAAGAAGGCCAATGGGAGAAGATAAGATGGAGGAAATGTTCATACAGGAAATGGAATTTGATGAAGACCTTGACAGATGGGGTTCAGGATACAAAAATTGAGGTAGAGGGGGCATTGTAGGAAGAGAAAACCTGCACAAAGTCTTGATCTAAAAAATCTTCCCCATATTTAAAAAGTAAGACTAGCTTGCAGGTTCTTTGGCATTAAGGAGTTATGTACTTACTGAGTTCTCTTTATGTAAAGGGATAGTAAATGTTTTGTGCATTGAGGAGAGGCTTTGGGACATGAACAGGGCTGGATCGTACTTTTAGTTGATGCTGTCAGCAGTTATTACTGAGAACTTATTCTGTGCTGGGCATGGTGCCGATGGCTCGGAGTAAATCAGGTTTTGATTAGGCATCTAGTTCCCTCTTCCCCCCAACACCTCTGTGTTCACCACTATTTAAACACAGTTTATGGGTAATAATAATGAGGGTTATATCTTATGACTGCATTTGTTTTTGGAATCATACATTTAATTAGAATAACTAATAATAACTGAGTGTTTTACTTAGGGCCTAGCACTCTTCTAAATATTTAAACTTTACCAACTGATTTAATCTTTACCAAAGTCCTGTGAAGTAGGTTCTACTTGCCTTGGAGATGCTAAGATGCCCTTAATTGTAAGATGGCCCTTGATTTGCTTCTAGAAAAGCACAACAAACCTCCCAATTCATTAAAATCAGGCCATTGATAGTAAAACACAATCTGATTTCAGGAATGTTGAAATATGAAAAAAAAATGCACCTGTCTTAGAATTGGTGGACAACTTGAAGTGGTAGCTGTAGTTAACAGATCAGGAGCAGAGGCTTCGAGAAGGTAAGTGGTGAGCCCAAAGGTTACAGAGGGATGTGCATTGAAACCCAGATTTTAATCAAGGGGCTCATGCCAGAGCCCAGACCTTAGCGTCACAGCCCGTCCCATTGCCTGCGCATGAGCGCAAACTCTGAGCACATCTCTAGTGCTTTTTCTCATATCCCGAGAGCCTGCTACTGGTTCAGGGCTCTGGCCTGGGCAGGTCGGGAGGTTTTCTCTGGTGGGTGAAGTGTGTGCAGTGGTGCCGCTTGCTGCTGGGGATTTGACTCATCAAGATCTTTGGAGTCGGCCTTTTGCTTAGCCACTCTCCAGATCCAAGATGTTAACATTGAAGACAGGCCATGATGGTGAGCATAGAGGTGGGGGTGAAGGTGAGGACGAGGCCAGAGTGGGTGTCTTCTTTGGTGGAAAATGATGCGTATGAAGCTGGTTTGAAGTTTCACTTCCTCCGAGGTCACACTCAGAGCCCTGCCCTTAGTCTTTATCAAGAATCTCTGATTGTCATCAGTGGTGCTCTCGTTGTTTTGCATAGTTTCATTTCCTGTGTAGTTGCCTTTCCCTCTGGTTGAAGGTGGCCCTGTAGGTATCTCTGGCTTCTGTGAGAAAGTGTCCCATGCTTAGATAAGGATGGAAAATTGCACCCAAGTTGGCTAAGTAGAAGACAATAAGCATGAATGTGATCTTCCTGTCCTTTTAATTTTTTTCCCCATCATCGTAGACATCCCAGCATTTCCCCCCTCAAACGGGCTTTAAAAATCAGGTATTGCTGATTTTCAGATACTGTGAAACTCCAAGTGATAACTTGAAGGAAATTTCCTTTTTTTTGTGGCCCAGAAGAAGTTCTCAGAGTGAAAGTGGAAGTTCTCATTTGGATTCCAAACTTAAGTTTTGGGGGGTGTTGTAATTGCATGAGTAAGAACGGAATTGATAACAAACTTTTTTTGGAAAAGCTGCAGCTAAGTTAAGTTTCCTTAGGTCACTATGAGCTCTGATTTTGTCACCCCGCCCAGTGGGAAGGGGCCAATCTCTGTGTGCTGCTGATGGCAGTGCCCAGGGTAAGAGTTGGACAGTCCATTGCTCTTCTGATTTCTATCAGCTAAACGCATTTTCAGACACACTTCTAAAGTAGTTTGGTTTTTCTCCTTCTAAATGTACAAAGCTAGCCTTATTTCCATTTAGGAAGTAAGGAATGATTACAAAACCTTACCATGCTTTAGACTTATCTTATTTCTTTATATTTTATCTATATCTTATCTTATTTCATTCTTATATATCTACATTTTTATTTTTTGAATGTTCTTATTAAAAATATGTTCTTTCTAGTACTCTTTCTATTAAGACCAGGCCGTGTTTTTATGGAATGCTAATTGAGTTAGGTTGTGAGAGTGTGCTGCTAGTAATAGGACCCCATGAGCTTGAGGAACAACCTCAGGGCAGATGGATGAGAACAGAGCTGTCAAGCAAAGAGGAAGACAACCTTGCAAAGACAGGTACATGCGCAGAAAGTTTAAGGGATTTCTGTGGAGGAAGATAAGAATTTCTATTGGACGGACTTGGGAAGGGCAGAAGAAGGGACAAATGTTTGATCACTGGTGTTAGCATGTGTTTATATAAGTAACAACTGTTGTGTGTCTTTGGCTTCCAGAGTTGTATTTTCAGTAAGACTAACACTTCAGAGCAATGCTGACCCTGTGAACACTGATGCTAGTGTTCTGTATTTGCTCTGACTGTATGGTGGCCACTAATCACCTGTGCTTGTGAAGCACTTGGAATGTGACTAGTGCACTTGAGAAACTAAGTTTTTAATTTTATATAATGTTAATTTAAAAGTTAAGTTTCAACAGCCACACGTGGCTCTCAGGTGGGACAGTTCAGCAAGAGGAAATGTATATTGCTACCCCAGTATGATGATTTGGGATGAACATGTTTGATTTTCTTTTCAATATCATTTACCAAAATGCTACAGCATGAAAATACTAAAATGCAGTAACTCTTTACTAAGAAATGAGTGGATAATGAAATGAGTCAGTGACATTCCTTCCATATATTCTCCTGTATACGTGTACATTCACATGCCCATGCATGTACACAGACCCATGCACACACGCCCATGCACACATGTGCAAACACACAATTTTTCTGGCTTCTGAAAATGGAAAGAGGCAGAAATATGATGGTTTTGAATGATTTTCTATTTTGAATTAATGATCTTTTTGTGGAGGCTCTAGTGTCAGGCTGGGCAAAAAAGTCCCTCATGGAAGGAAAGGACCAGTCTGTCACAATAAGAACTTTGGCAAAGGGTCTTGTGGGCCTAGAAATATTGCTCTGACTGCCCCCAGATAGTATATATTTATAAAAGTTTCTTTTAGCTTTCTCCAGATCAGTTTCTCAGCTTTTTTTTAAACTTGTCTGCACTGGGGCATTTCTCTTTCTCTCTGTGTTGACTAGTGCCAAGATCCACAGTGTACATACATATCCCTTTGCCCATCCTACGTGGGACTGTGATTTTTACCCCCCCCCATATATATTTTTTTAAGATGTATTTATTTATGCATATAAGCTGGGGTATAGGCCAGAGGCGTGGGGTAGTGAGAGGGTTCACCAGAGACAGAGTGGGGAGCAGAACAGGCATATTGACTGAAATACACTGCTGAGGGGAGCAGCGGGCGAGGCAGGAGAGGTCTGCCCCACCATGTGGGAATCTCCCTGGCCAGGCACAGAACTCCCGTTGCCACTGCCGACAGCTCCACAGTGCAGTGCTTAACCGCTGCGCCACCAGGGAGGCATTGCCCCCTCGCCAATATTGAGGGTGCATATTTTGTAGGCTTTTTCACATGTTTATATTTTGTCTTCCTAGTTGGATGGAAACTCCCTAGGCAGAGGCAGCCTTTAAACTTTATTTAACACTTTATACTTCATTCTATTCAGTGCTGTGCAGAGCAGCACTCAGTAGATGCTGCAGACTAAGAGTAAAAGAAAATTCTTGGCATCTTCAGTAAGCCTTCTTCAATTATTTAGATCAGTTCTTTGCTTTCAAGCTTTATTTTACTCAATAGGTTCCCAGGTAACTTTATTTTTTAAAAGTTTTATGTATTTATGCATATAAGAGCTGGGGTGTAGGCCAGAGGTGTTGGGGTGAGAGGATTCACCAGAGACAGAGTGGGGAGCAGAACAGGTGGATCCACTGAAATACACTGCTGAGGGGAGCAGCCGGTGAGACAGGAGAGGTCTGCTGTGTCATGTGGGAATCTCCTTGGCTGGGCATCGAACTCGTGCTGCAGTGGCTGCTGATAGCTTCATAGTGCTGAGACTTAACCCCTTGCACCACCAGGGAGGCCCTACCAGCTAACTTCAAAAAGAATTCATGCTCTTAGTTTCTGTAAATACGGTTCATGTGGACTGAGGTGGGACATAGGAAACTTGAATCTTAAGAAAAAAATCATAATTCAGGTGCAGGCAATCTGAGGGCTATGTTTTGAGAAACAGTTTTCTCTATTTTATGATAGCATTTCAAAGTATTCTAATTAAAGAAATCTTTTCTATAGTAGGGATATTTTTTCCAAGCAGTAATTTAGGGTTTTTTGTTTGTTTAATTTTATTTTAGAATGGGATGGGAGAAGAGGTGGAGAACTGTGTGGGTAAAACACTTATTTAAATAGTCTTCAAATGTATGCAAAGGTCAGTGAGATAATAGAAAGACCACAGCAGAAAGGTGGGATAATTTCATCAAGCCATAATGATATAAAGCACTTATTAAGTCTTCACTCAGAGCTTGTTTGTCATTATTTGGGGCTCAGTTTTAGCGGGCGTGGTGATCTGACCTTCTAGAAAATATTCCTAGCTGTACATGTATGGAAGGAGAGTTGTACCATTGATATAGGATAGAACACTGATTGCAAAGTAAGAGCTGACAGGCTGAAGGTGAGGAGGGAAATAGACAAGCAATGCAAATCCGACATAAGATCTTAAAATGGCAGAATAAAATGTAGGCCAATAGGAAGCTGAAGAGTGGAGTTGTAAGTAGGTGCAAGCATCTCAGTTGCTTCCAAAGGCATTACTGGGTTACCCTGGCTTACAATGGCTATTTGTTGATCTTCTTAGAATCTGAGTTTCCCAAGGCTGAGACCAGACCTGTACTATCTGCTACAGTGTCTTCAGGACGTCATATACTGCTTGTGTTATAGGAAAGGCTCCTGAAGTATTTTTCTGGTGATGGATAAAAATAAATAAATATAAACAAAAAATGGATTTGCTAGGTAACCTTGTTTATGATAATGACCTTGACAATTTTCTGCCTAAGGAGAATATCAGGTTTTTAAGAAAATATTCTAAAATATTATACATATATACTATATATATAAATATATACACACATATATAATCAAAAACATTTTTGGTCTGTGAGGCTTATGTTACATGCTCAGTATGTAATTCACTTTCCAGTTCTCCACTCTTTGATATTATTATCTTTCCCCCCACCTTGTTCATATTTAAATTATCTTAAAATTCATGGAATTTATTTTTCTAAATATAAATTCCCACCTATATAGAGATACACTGAAATATTTTGTATCACCAACCAAAGTACACTATACCAAAGCCAAATAAGCACAGCATATTTTAAAGTCTTCAAAAATATTCAGAGTTCTGTATATAGCTAGATATCTGTATCTACCAACTTGAAGATGTCTTTCTATAGCTAATGCTGAGTCATAGTTTACATTGTTAATCTTCCTTTAATAAATCATAATGACTTTCGTGGAGTGTGATAAATGTGATAAATGTATTAAAATAGATATTTTAATGTGCATATAATTAAAGTGCATATTCTGTGTCAGGTAGATGCTTTGGCTCCCTGTAGTAGAGAAAACCATATTTTGATACCTTTAGAATGGTAGAACTGCTTCCCAAGCATTTCTGATTTGTGCTTTTTAAACTTGCCCCTTTAGCAGACTTAGTATACCCGAAAAAAGCCAATTATTTTTTAATATTTTGTACAATAAATTCAATTGCAATTGGTTACCCTGTGGTTTGTTTCAAAACTGTGTTTTTAATTCATTATAGAGAATTTGGAGTTCACTTTTTCAGAGGGTTCTGTTTGACTCAAGGGAGGAAGAGGTGAATCAGAAGTCTTCTTTTACCATGAATGTTGTTTTAGCAAAATCTTGAAATAAGGATAAGTATCTCTTTTACAATGACATCCTATCACATAGAACTTCCTCCAGTCCAGTGGCGCTAAGTTATCAAAATTTAGTCCTTTGTCTCCCATCACTATATTCCCTTACTGTCTAAACTACTCCTTCAAACTTTATAAGTTCCTGAATCATCTCCTTTACCTTCCCAATCAAAAGTCCCAGTGACTAGTTATTTAATACCTGCTCTGATTTTGGCCATGGGCTAGTCACTGTATAGATAGAAAGGCGAATTCTCAGGGAGAATATATACAATCCAGTATTGGTAGTAAGATATGTACAACTAACTCATATTAGAAGACAGAATATGCATGGAATGAGATGAAAGTTCAGAAAAAAGAGTACTGCCAATTGTAGGAACCAGAGCAATTGTTAATGGAAGGAATGAGACTTAAGCATGGTTAGCAGGTTCACAAGCAGAGATGGGGTTGGGAGAGGCCATTCCAGGTGGAGAGCATATTGCAGGTGAAATTAGAATCTACCCATATGACTGCCCAAGCATTGAATATTGCTAAACTTTTGAGCACTAAGTTCACGTAGGCTGTGCTATAAATGTTGTCCCCAGGAGTTGCTTAGTACAGTAGCCAGGAGTGAAAGTCAGGAGGCAAGAAAGGTGCAGGGGTGTGATCAGAGGGTTAGAAGGATTATGGCTTGGACTATACTGTCAGGGATCTTGAATCAAAGGGTGAAGTTATTTTACCCCTTTGGTTGGGTTATTGACTAAGAGGCCTTAAAATTCTTCAAACTTTGAGATTTTCTAGAAATGGGAAGAGGGAACTAAGGAATATTTTTGAGCAATAGAGTGACTTGAAATTTCAGAAGATGATTATACATAAGGTGAAAACAGTTGAGAAGTCACTAGACTTCATGTGTGTATAAAGTGGCCCTGCTCCTTTCAGACCACCCAAGTGAAAATGGAGTAAAACATTGAGCTTGTTCCGAGGGGTCACAGATAACCAGGCCAGATGCAGACCACCCTTATTTTGATACCATCTTTGCTGCTTTTGCATCACACAAAGGCTTTTCCTCTGCTCTCACTGGCAGCGTTGCCAATAAGTCAACTTCTGACTTTCACATGTATGTCTAGTCTTATTTCTCTGTATATCATGTGCCATCTGCCTGTGCTTTTGAAAATTGACCTTTTGTGGATTGGTCCTGGGTTCAAGTTCTCACCTGTGACTAGCTTAGTGGGTAGCCTGTTGATCAGAGCTGTTTGTCCTGGGTTTTGATTCCCTCTTTAGCTCAGCTCTATGGATCAGGAGCCCAAGAAGGAGGCCGGTCACCAGACCCTTGCAATTGGGTGGGGCAAAGCAAGCAGACTTCATGGACAAGCGTGAACATGGAGATACATCTGTTCACTCATCACACTCCTGGGTGCAGGGTGGGGGGGTGGCGTCGTTTCCTAGCTGGGCCTGCATTCACTGCTTAAACATTTCCTTCCTTTAAATTCTCTAAAATAGTTTAAGGTTTTTTCACAACAGCTGACTCTCGGGAAAGATCAGCAAGACCTCTGCTAGTGTTAGAAGGCAACAACCCGGACAGCAGCAGCTGGTTTTATTTTTGGTTTTCATCTGTCAGGTGTTTGTAAGTTGAGAACTGTATTCAGACAACATGATTCGGTTTTGTGTCATGAACTTCTGTAGGGATAATGAATATGGTACAATTAAAAGTATAACAATTGACAATCCCAATCATCATGTACTGGACTATAGGCTATTTATAATCTGGGCATGGATGACTCAGAGTATAGATATGACATCAGATGGGTCACAGTTTCATATCAGTAAAGTCTGAGTCTTTGGGTTCAGAGATCAGGCTGTTGGTGAATTTGCCTGTAGAAGTCATTGTCTCATGGTAGCTGTTGGTTGATGCCTTTGGGAGATTTTATTTTGGAGCTGACTAGATTACTTTAATTCTTTTGTTCTTGTCAAGTTTTTAATTCATCCCATATGTAGTAGTAGATCACAAATAAAGACAAGACACATAGCATTCAGAATCCTTTTTAAGATGTGTCAATTTGATTTTTACCTTTCCCTTGTATATGCTTCTGATCTTTTCTCAGAGTCTCACATTTGGAATTGCTATAATTATGATAGGATCCTTATTTCCAAAATGACATTTTCATAAATATTTTCCATCTTGTGAATTTTTATGCTCTCATTTTAATGGCTGTATACTTCAGATCTAATTTAATGGTCACAATTATCTTCAGAAGCTCCTTATTCTGAATATTCAGTTTTTGCTCCTGTGGGATTGTTTGTCAAAGGGTATGAATATTTTCATTATACATGTTCCATATTTTCAGATCACTTTATATACTTATCACAATTATGCCAAAGTAAACATTTTCATCTCTTTGCTGTTTCAGTTTGCACTTCCTTAAGAATTAATATGCTTCCTGGATTAATTATGTTTGTTTTTCTGAATTGGCATCTCATATATTTAAAAATTTATTTCTAAGTTATTTTTGAAAATAAGATTCTGTGAGCTCCTTTTGTTAACAATGTTAATGTTGGTTACTTACACTTAATTCTAATATTTCTTAATGTGATTTAATTTTTGTTTGGTTCATTTATGTTTAATGATTTTAGCTTCATCTTCTCTGGTTTATCTGTGTCTTATATGAATCTAAGTTATTTAAAGTTAGAGTCATAAAGATTAATTCAGTTGTCTGGTACCATTTTTCATGTTGTTTTTTGGTCTGCTTTGAAGTAAATTAGATTTTTATAGATGTGTATATTCTAGAATCGGAATGATGAAGTTAGATGGAAGTTAACAATTTTTATATAATAAGTAGAGGGTATAATAAAAATAAAATTTACAGATAAATGTAGATTTACAGATTGAGAGTTTAAAAAGTGGGAAAGACTATACTTAAATTCTGAATACAGTGACTCTGGCTACAAAATTAGGAAATGTGCTTAACTTCAAGTTTTAATAATAAAATATAGTTGTAGCTTGTATTTCTAAAGTACTGTATAGAAATCAATTTTCCACACATTTTTAAGCATTTATGATGCTGCTTTCTAGTGTCTTCACTTTAAAATTTACATAGAATTTTAAAAGAAAAATTAACTTCAAATCACTGGTCATTTGCAAAAGTCATTTTAGCTGCCTCTCACTGATTTATTAAATTACATCTCGGTGTTGGTTTTCTTCTTTTGAGCCTCAGATTCTATTATGTATCTGGGATATACTTTTGGAATTTATGATGCAATTCAACATTTCCTTTTTTATTGGTTTAATTGCACTTGTAATAATTTCTCAAAAATCTATGTTATCTGATAGGTGTTTAGTTGATTGGTGAATAGTTGAGCAGCACATTTCTCAAGTTTGCTTTAGAGACGGGAGTTTATTATATCTTCTATTAAGTCATATAGGGAAAGAAGAAATTTTAAACAGATAATCAAAGATTGTTTTGCTCAGGTAATTTTAGAAGATACTTTTTTTAAAAAGATTTATTTATTTATGCATACAAGCTGGGGTACAGGCCAGAGGCACAGGAAGGCGAGAGGGTTCACCAGAGAAAGAGTGGGGAGCAAACAGGCAGATCAACCGAAATACACTGCTGAGGGGAGCAGCGGGCAAGGCAGGAGAGGTCTGCCACACCATGTGGGAATCTCCCCAGCTGGGCATCGAACTCACGTTGCAGCTGCGGACAGCTCCACAGTGCAGTGCTTAATCGTTGTGCCACCGGGGAGGCCCAGAAGATGTTTTTATATCATAATTATTATAAAAATAAGTGGTCAAGCAAAATCATCAAAACAAATAGTTAAATTGGTTTTAATAAATCACAGATGAGAAGGGGTTGTACCAGTGTGTGTTTTAGGCATATCACCTATGGTTACCCCAGGTTAATAGACATAAAAATGAGTTTTCCCATGTTACTTAACTGACAAACAATGATATGGGATGTGAAATTGAAATGATAATAATTAGAAAGACTAAGAATGAAGGTGGGGACAGTTAGGATTGGAAGATGAGAACAAATGATTATTCTTGAAGAATATTACAGCTGTGGTTTTACTTACATTCTTCATATTCAGTGTTGGTAGAGATGGTTGTGTACGTGGGACTTTCTTTTTTTTTTTGAGGGATAAGAAAAGACAGCTTCTTTCTTTGAATTACATTTCAGTTTCATTGAGTTGTTTTATTTTCATTCAGAAACAAAGTAGAAGTTAAAATCCATGGTGAGTTACTATGCAGACTAAGAACATGGATGGGAACTGTATCAGTGGTAATAGTACTTGGAATGAATGAAGAGTTTGCATCTACTGTATTTTCTCATAAACTTTACTTTGCCCTTTCTGGTTTGATATCCTGTTTTTCTGCATGAACAAAAGATTTATAGAAACATATCAAGTGTGTTACTAAAGAAAAGTGTATGTGATACTGTGACCTTTTTTGCTCAAGCATTGCTTTTAAAATGTTAATTACTAAATTTTCCAGGAAATGACTTTTAAAGAGAAATACATACAAAGAATTGAGAAATCCTATTTGGGAATGATTTGTTTAACAGATGGAAAACAGCAGTAGAACATGTATCTTCCAATTCAACTAATTTTTTCTTTATTTTAAGGTACTTGCTAATTATACCAGTTGCAATTCAGACAGGGCAAATTGAGCTTGTGAATCTAAAACATGCTAGAACTTCAAGTTTTAAATTGATATAAGTTTTGTATTTCTATTCACTTTAAATTGGAGTCTGTTTCCTCCATCCTCATCTCTGGATACCCCAATGTCCTTGTACCTTGTGGTGAGACACCAAAATGAGTGATTATGTTAGGCTACTTTCAGTGAAAAAGATTATTAGAGATTCACTTAAAGTGACAAACTGAGATGTGGCTTAGTTTTGGCTATTTTTTAAACTTTTGGTAGAATAATCAGCAATAGAGCAAAGGAGTTAGACAAGAGATACGAGTTGTCTAAGGAAACACAGCTGGAGTTAACACTTTCTTGAAAAATAGTTGTAAGAGAGTCTCAGCATATGGGTGATTTCACCCTTTTGCTTTGTTTGTTTAATTGATCATCAGATATTAGAATTGTTATGTGACTAAATGGGAACCACTTGAGTCACTGGCTCTAAGTATTGAGTCCCCATGTAAGAGAATTCTGTCTTGATACCCTGTATAGGTGAAATACAGTGTTTCATTCCAGAATTTCTTAATTCACTTTTAACAAGAAAGCTCCTGAGCCTGTAAATTATTTTTATTGTTGTTGAGTGGCATGGACAATTTTAACCCAATAAATAATCTCTTAATTATATAGTCATTCAACATCAAGGCAGATCTGTTGAAACTGTTGTCTTATTTGTCCTAAAAAGTTTTATTTTCACTATTGTTTGAATTGCTTTCCATGGATGATTATAGCATTTGTTGGGGGTATCGTGTTTGTGGTTATGGCCCAAAGTCTTAAGTTCTGTGCCTGGGTGGTGGTATGTTATGCAGCAGTAATTCTGTAAATGATTTACAGTAAAAAGGAAAAGACCTATCTGTTTATTGCTCCCAGTTTCCCAACAACAAAACACTGTTAAAACTCCGAAAGAGTTTCAGTAGTTTAGTAGTTGAGATTTCCCCTCTCCCCCCTTCTTCTACATCCTGTTTCATCACAAATATTTATCATTTCATTCATTGGTTCTCTACTTGCCTTGTGGGCTGTTGTGGTTGCTGTCACCCAGCCAAGAGGCTGGGGAATGCCTATCTGCAAGCTGCATGGGGCGCCTGTCTGGGTGCTCCGAAGTCCTGCTGGCATTTAACTGTCAACATTGTTGTGCCATTGAAATAGACACAGAGTAAGCCTATGGGAATAAATGCCGATCATCAATAGCAGGTGCCTTGTTGCTTGTCATAGCGAAAATACACATGCTATTGGTGCTAAGAAAAAAACTGAAGTCTGTAGCACTTGGAGCTGTCATTTGAGGTGTTTGGGAAGCATGAAAATCAAAGAAAAAGGAAAATTGCTACCCAAACAAAATTATTATCTCCAAAGCCACTCTGTTTTGAGTGCTTGGTTTGCAGTTTTAAAGAACTGTCTGGTTTTACTGAGAGCTTCACTTAGTATTAATTGGCTACTCACTATTAAAATACTTAATAGAGTACAAAATGCAGCACGGTTTATAATAACACAACATGGCATTCATCCTGTACTTGTTTCAGAAGCGATGGGCATTTTCAACAGGAATACCCAGGAATTTTGTAGACTGCAGTTATGGGTTTTGGGGTAGAAACCACAGCAGTGAGTGTTTTCAGATTGCCTCATGTTACCGGGTAGGTCACATCAAAATAACTGTCACTGGTGATGTTAACCTTGATCGCTTGGTTAAGGTAGAGTCTGCCAGGTTTTTCCTTTGTGAAGTTACTACTTTTCTCTTTGGGTATTTTGTTCTTTGGAAGTCAGCCCATCCTTAATGGAAATGTAATTAGGTTTTACTCCTTGAAAGGAAGAGTAGCTACATAATTTATTTATTTATTTTGGCATGGACTCATGGATATTTACTTTAATTTTTGGGTTATCACCCAATAACATCACTATTTATCTTGTTGCTCATAAACTAATTTTTAGTTTTTTAAGTTTTATTCTGCTTAACCACCTAGTATTTTGTGTAACGTGGGGTGGCGTGCATTACTCACCCTTTCTGCCTCACCTTCCTCAACATGTTGACACTTTCATTCTTCAAACCAATAGATTCAGTTTTGCTGCTTTGGTTAGCACCTAAGGTCATTTTCATTGTCAAGTTTTAACGTCTGCCTGTGGGAGGAGAAGTCATAATCCAAAACTTCTTGTCAGCAGATTGGTGAATTTACCTGAGAAATTGAGACTCAAGATTATGAGAATGTGTGACTAGGATTGAAGGCAGATTTTTCAGGTAGGAGATCAAAATCATCCTTTGCACTTGGCTTTGTACAATCTCCATTTTCTTGGGAGATACAGAAATCCAAAAAGAAGGGGTGACCTAAATATTGAGGTTGTATTGGGAAATCACTTTGTGTTCATTTTTAAGATTCCTTCTATCATTCTTTTAGAGTTTTAAACAATACAGTAATAGCTGAGCTTTGAAACGAAAACCAGGGTGAACTCGCAGAAGGTACTCTATCTTTGCAAAAATATTATGAATATGACTTTGACTATTGAGGCCTACCTGAAAAGTACTCATTGGAGTGTAAGTAATATTAAGATTGACCATGTCAGAGAGAACAGCTACTAGTTATAGGATGTTCTATGTGTTTCACAGAATGTGTACTCATTGTGAATCAATTTCTACTTTGCGTTTCTCATAAACTCCCTGAAAATATGATAAGGTCACACATTCTCTTTAGAAGGGGGCTCTTCCTCAGGAGAGGAAGCTCACTGGGGACGTGTGTGCTCTCAAGATTATGCATACTGATTTTACAAAAACAAGAATCATTTTGCCAGTAGCTTCCATTGTGGTAATCACAACACAAAGAATATATTTAAAAAAAAAAAATAGAGAGTCCATGTGAACACGAAGACAAGCAACTGAAAATCTGAAAAGCAAGTGGAGTTAATATTATGCAGTGATTCTTACCTCTGCCGTTGTAAGTATAAAAGCAGAGTGATTGTTCTATCTAAACTACAGAGGTTTCAGCTCCATGGCAACATGAAGAACCTATTCTGTCAGAGGGTGTGTATACACAAATGCATTCAAAGCGTGGGGTTGGGAGTGAGTTTGAGGGGGGGAGGTGGACCAACCCTCCAAGCCTTGCCCACGCATTTTTATGTGTGTATTATAATAAGGCCTTTGTGCAAGGAGGCCAGATAGAAGTTCATGTCAGCTGCCCTCTGGACTTTTACATGATCTAGCTGCCATCACCCACCTCCCTTCTTTCTCTAGAAAGGAAGCAAGAAAAGGCAATTCAATCAAGAATGCTGCTGCATGGAAAACTCTTCTCCCTTTCTCTTTTTGGAATGTCAACGCAGTTTTTGCTTTTCTGTGTGTCTCTAGGGGTATTTGGCTGCTTCTTTCCACAGCCTTTTTCTGGGGAGAGCCTTTAAATTGTAGTTTTCACGTAATGTTAGGGACTTATGAAAGCTGTAATCATCTCTCAGTCCTTTGTGGGAAAGAGTGCTCTCCTTCGGTCATCTGGTGCCTGCCTTTTGCCTGAAGTCCAGGGGTGTCATGGAATGATTGGTGAATTAATTATTCCTGCCCACAATTACTTGACCTCTGGCTCAACTCTGAAATTTCAAGTTTCTTCTTTCACTCGTGCTTCACAGTCATGTTCATCTCCATCCATTTCACTTAGTTTCTGCTCTTGAAGAGACAGCCTGACCACTTCACTCTGTATTAAATGTCTGTATGTGGCATCCTGCCCTGTATTTTAGAAATGATAGAACAATCTGAAAGATGCTTATTTTTGCTGTGCTCCAACAATGCTTACACGAGGGATAAATCAGCTGTTCTGCTCAATCCTGGTTAATTCTGAGAATAATCTTTAACAGGTTGAATAGGGGTGGGTTACCTGCACTAGGTTCAGAGTTTAGGGATTCTCTTCAATACAGATCTTTACCCTCTTCCTTTCACCCCTGAACTGCTCAGCCTTGTCCTTGGCTCTGGTGGTAGTGAGAGGAAATTATTGGTGAGAAGCCTGAGGAGCTGATGTTCCTGAGGACACTTACTCACCAGCTTCCACTGGAGGCTCTACTTATCATTTCTTCACTCGGAGAAATGGTCTGTTTCCTCCTTTGTGTCTGCTCAGAGCATTCTTTTTGCATTTATGCTTAGAAATAGATGATCTGCACCTAAAATTACATCTATCCACCTACTGTTCCTTTCATTTATTAATTAACTTGCTTGACTATTGTGTGCTGGCCTGAACATGTCAAAAGAGCATTAGCTGCAAAGCTAATGTTCTCAAAGGTAAGCGCAGACTGCAAAAAGAGTACCTTGTATTGTGAAATGGGTTAAGATGTCCAAACTTAACGGTGATGTAAAGGGATGCAGTCAAGTCTGTGTGAGGGCTTGATAGAGGAGTAAATGCTTGAGTCATGCTGCAAGGTGAGTAGGAGTTTGCTTGGTAGACAGCAGGAGGACATGTGTTCTCAGAAGGGAGACCCCTGGCATGCAAAGTCCACAGGTATGGAAATAGCGTGGTGCTTTCATGATCAGGAGAGCTTCATATGGGTGGATTACAAGGCATAAGGAGAGAAGGGGTAGCGGTTCAGGGGAAAATCTAGAAAGCTTGACAGGTACCACCTGGTCAAAGATGGTACATCATGCTGGTGTGTTGGAACTTTATCCTGTGAGCAGTGAGGAGAGATGTGTTTAGATTTGCATTTTACAATGACCTCTTAGGCAACAGCATGTGAGTGAATTATAGAGAGAGACACAGCCTGGATGAGGAAACATGGTCTGCAGACAGTTACAGTCACCTTGAAAAGAGAGAAAAAATAGGAGCCCTCACTAGTGGTGCAAGGGGTTAAGTCTCAGTGCTCTGAAACTATCAGCAGCCACTGCAGCACGAGTTCATCCCCAGTTGGGGAGCTTCCTACATGGTGCAGCAGACTTCTCCTGTCTTGCCCAATACTCCCCTCAGCAGTGTATTTCAGTCAATCCACCTGTTCTGCTCCCCACTCTGTCCCTGGTGAAGCCTCTCACCTCCCCCCCCCCCCTACACACCCCTGGCCTACACCCCAGCTCTTGTATGCATAAATAAATAAATCTTAAAAAAAAGAAAGACAAAATAGAGGGCTGAACTAATGCTGTGCAATTCAGAAAAGTAAGCACAGGGTAGGTTATTAAGTTTGGGAAACACTGCGTCATGACTGAGTTTTGCGAAGGGTGAAGGAAGGAGAAGACAATTCTCAACTGGGTGACAAGATGATAGTAAGGGCGTCGCCCAGGATAAGAGCTACAGGAAGGTGAGCAGGCCTGTGTCTGTGGTCTTGGGTTTTCCATGGAAAGATTACTGGATCAGAAAGCCTTGAGTTTCAATCTTACTTCTCCAACTTACTGTATTTTTCTAGGTAAGTTAATTAACTTCTGGTATTCTTAGTTTCCTAGTACGTAAAGTGGGGGTAATGATTACTCACTTGCAGTCCATTTGTGAGGGGTAAGAAAGATCACCTATGCAAAACTCCTGACTTTAGGCCAGTTCTCAAATAAAGTGCAGATTATTATCATTGCAATATTCTATAGGCAGATCCAAAGACCTGGAGCATAAGAGAGAGGCTAAAAATGCAGACTTCAGAGTCAGAAATATCAAAAGAACAGAACTTATCAGTGGACCCAGATGACATGTTCATTTGTTTGGCTAGAATCCTTGGTTGAAAGTTGGTGTGTATCCATTTCTATAGAACTAGGGAAACCAAGATGATAAAGAGTCTCTGGCCTCAAGATCTTAGAGCTTATAAGAGTAACATAGAGAAGGACAGCAAGAATAGTTTGAATAAGAACATGATTGGGGAAATACTTTATATCCAAATTTTAATAGTTGTGCAGTGTAACCTCTATTCAGAAAAGGACGTATGGAAGTTGAATTTTCATAAATGAAAGAGCAGATCAATAAAAAGGACATTAACAACATTTCAAGAGCACTTCTTACTCTTCCCCACGCATCATAAAACCCAAAGCTAACTACTCTCCAACATTGAGAACAGATACATTTTGCCTATTTTTGTACTTTAAATGAGTAGAATCACACACTGTCTTCTCTTTGGTGTATGGGTTCTTTTACTTAAAAATATGTTGGGAAGATTGACACATTTTTTCATGTAATGATCATTCATCCTCATTGTTGTATAGAATTAATTATATGGATATACTACAATTTATCCATTTTATCACTGATGAATTGGAGTTTTGTTTTTGGTTATTATAAATAATGCTTCTATGAATATTATATGTACATATATGTTGGGTATATACCTAGGGGAGAAATTGCTGGAATATAGGACTTGCATATCTTCAGCTTTAGTAGTTAACTTCCACACACTTCTTAAAGTGATTATACTGGTTTATACTTCCTCCAACAATGCATGAAATTTGCATTGCTCCCACCTCACTGGACAAGGGGTGGGAAAAGAGATGGGGGTTGAAAGATAGGAGGGAAAGGAAGAAGATAAACCATTGGAAGTATGGGGTTGGGGATCTAGCTACTATTGGGTGAGTGAAAAACAATACAGCATGAACGTGGTGAGTTAGGTGGTATAACAAGATTGACCAGAGGCGACTGTCATATTGAGCCAAATAGATATGATTTCTCTGGAAGGTTTTGTGAAAAATGATCAAACACTTAAACTCTCAAAAAAGGTCACATTTTAAGTTTTAGCTTATCTCTTGCATTATTAGTCAATAAATATTTTTCATTAAATGGAGACTTCTGAAGAAGTTTCACTTGAGTAGAGTATTTTTTTCTCTAATATTAGTCATTGGTTTTTGGTTGGTTCCATAAAATTAATTTTAAATAGTCAGAGTCTATATAGAGATCCAAATGGTCAGGTTTCACATTATTAAAAGAAATTGCTGAAAATAAAAATCTTTTGTTTTAGCTACCTCTTCTCATACAGGTTGCACACAGCCCTTTAAGTGAGTGCATTTGGAGTCTTCATTTGATCCAGTCTCTATCATCTTGTTGTGTGTACTCATTAATACACATTGAAATAAATACTAGAGTGTGCTGAAATATTTGGTTTAAATTTAGTACATAGTCACATATTGTGTGACACTCTGTTTCTAAAGACTAGAGTGAAGTTTACATTGTCATGAAACTATCATACACTCATTGCTAAATAAAAAAAGGCTCCAATAGAAGAACCACTTATAGGAATTGGGATTAAAAATCCTATGACTTAATCCCAGTATGTGTAATTCATCTAGGCAGTTTGTGAACTCATAGATTTGGGGGCCTATCCTGGAGATAGTGATGTGGGTTGTTCACCTACTCAACTTTGAGAAACCTACACTAGAGTTTCTAGTTTTGCAAGATTGTTACAGTACTGGGCACCACCCTAAGTCATTTTGACTAAGACACAAAATAAACAAGAAAGGGAACATAGTAAAAAAAAAAAAAATGACATCGATTAAGGCAAGTAAATAATTTTGTCTTATGGAAATCCATTCATGAATATCTGTGTTTTGAAAGGTAAATTGAGAAGAATGCTAGATAGAATTACAAGTTTAGGATTACAAATAAACAATATGAAGTTACAAGATTGCAAAGGGAATACAACAAAAAATACGATGCAGAACTAAACTGGTTATAAATTCAAACTCCAAGTATTAATATAAAAATGTAGCTCTAAGCTTCATTTTTCCAGCAAGCTTTTAAATTCTAGTGTGATAGTTATATCAGTTATGAGAAGTTTTGGTCATGGAACAGAACTATTATTATAAACAATTAAATTGGCTTATTTTATTTTTCTCTTGAATATCAGATCATACCAATGAATTATCTAGGCAACTATCAAGATTTATTGCTGTATTTCAGTGGTATGTATGTGCTACTGCTGCCTTATATTGTGAAGATTAAATGAGGTATGAGTGCAGTATCTGATATATAATCAGTAGGGGGAGTGTAACTGAATGGTTATGAGCACAAACATTGGATACCAGAGTCCCTGGGTTCAAATTATTGCTCTGCCACTAATTAGGTCTCTATCCTTGGACAAAAGAACTTGACTCAATTTCCTCATCCATAAAATAAGAATAGTAATAATGTCTACCCATAGAATTGTTTTCAGGAAAAAATAAATAAGGAAACATAAAACACTGGGAATAGTGCAGGGTACTTTGTAGATATTCAATAAATGCTACCTGTTTATTTTGAATTCTTTTTTTTAAAAAAAGATTTATTTATACATACAAGCTGGGGTACAGTCCAGAGATGTGGGGTGGCGAGAGGGTTCACCAGAGACTGAGCGGGGAGCAGAACAGGCAGATCGGAAATACACTGCTGAGGGGAGCAGCGGGTGAGGCAGGAGGTCTGCGACATCATGTGGGATTCTCCCCGGCTGGGCGTGGAACTCGCATTGGGCTCTGCTGACAGCTCCACAGCTCAGAGCTCAACCGCTGTGTCACCAGGGAGGCCTACTTTGAATTCTTTATCAGGTAAACTGCTTATCTTTGTTTCATAAGTAGCTTACTTGATAAAGAATCCAAAGTCATGATCATGAAGATGCTCATGAACTTGGGAGATGAATGAGCAAACACAGTGAGAGCTTCAATAAAGAGATGCAAAATATTAGTATTACATATAAATCATAGATTTGAAGAAGACCATAACTGAACTGAAAAACACACGAGAGGGTTTCAATGCCAAACTAGATAAAGCAGAAGAAAGAATCAGTGAACTACATAATTGCTCAATAGGAATAGGAACACAACTAATAATAGCAACTGTTAAACTGGAAGGTTCCTTGTGCCAGGCACCATTCCAAATACATTACACATCTGATCATCTTCTTTAATGTCCAAAGCAGCCTGATGATGAAGGTATTACTATTACTGCCACTGAGGCTCTAGGAGCATAAGTTGCCCAAGGTCACCCAGCTAGTTTGGGGCAGGTTTACAAACTTGGGTTTGTGGTGGTAGATCCCACTTTTCTAGTCACTGGATTATTCCTGTTCCTCCCAGGCCAGCTTAGGGATGTGGGGCAGGGAATGAAAGGCCTGGTTGTTTCCTGAGAACTGTTTTTTGAATGGGGTGAGTATTTGCTTTCGGAATCTCCACCATTTGGGTAAACAATATTGGAAGGTGTCTGCACCTACCTGTCATATGACTTCTGAGCATGTTATGAAACTTTGCTGAGCTCCATTTTCCTTTTTCTTTTCTTTTTTGTATAACAGAATTATTTTACTTGTAAGGGTTTCAGTGAGCGTTCACAGGGCATAGTAACTATAAGGCATGGTGCTGGTAGCCGTTGGCCTCTCTAGCCTCTATTCCGCACTCCCTTCTTAGGTAACAGGCTAGCACTGAGGACACAGCCTTGGGGAATGCCTGCTTTCATTTTACATTTTAAACCAGCGTGGCTTTGTGTTACTTAGCATTCACATTATTTAAACCCATGATATTCTATCAAATGATAGACTGATTGATCCCTTTGAAAGGGCATTAAGATATTTGCTCAGCTATCTCCTTCCTGATCTGCTATGTATTTTCAATAAAGTGCATTTAATGAGACTGGTAAATCCCATTTGTCATTCCATTGACTTGCATTCTGTGTTTGGATAGGCGCACTTAGAACACAGTCCCTTTAAGAACCACTAACCCTCAGCAAAAATAACCTCAAGCAGCTCAGGTTACTGCCAGGTTCCAAAGACTCTTCAGGGGTCAGGTTGCTTCCTTCTCTGGCACCTACCTTAGCAGGGATGGAGAAAAGCTTTATGCTACGCCAGGAGGAGCGGTCTGTGTGGGTCTGTGCACTGGAGTCCCCGGTTTAGTTGGGACCCTCAGCTTCTTCTGGACTTGCTACCTCCTTTGTGGTTGGACCCCTCTTGGTTGAACCACGTAACTTGCTTTAATTTAATTGTGATCTTGCTCCAGAGCCTGGATGTAGGAGCTCTTTTTCCCCATCAACCATGGGTTTAACACTATCTCTTTGAAAATAAAAATGAAAAAGTCATCAAAAGCCATCAAACAAACACGAATCTCCCATCCCCAAAATGAAAATGTGGCAGCACAGTGAGATAAGCCATGGGAGCAACACCCCTTCCCCAGGACCTGGTGCTCACACGCGTCTAGCTTGCCAGCCTTTCCTGGAGAGGAATATTTTTACTGACTGCACAGAAGCCAGGCATGAAAGAATAGACAGGGCCTAATGCTCTGTAAAGATACACAAACAAATGGAATAAACTCCTGAATTAGGTCCTGTTTGTTCAATTGTGAGAAATAAGTGAGATAGCTTAAGAGGCAGTACGGTGCCTGAGAGGGGACAAAGAGCCAGGGCTTAGAACACCTGGTGCCTTGTCTCAGTTGTGTTACTGAACTACTTACCTGAGTTGCGAATAATAGAGCTTGTACAGCGAGATGCTATCTGTGAGTGACTCGAATTCTCTCATTTTCCTTAGAAGGAAGGTGAGGTCTAGAGAGTGGGTGACTTACCTGAAGTTACTTAGTTGATTATAGTAAATCTGGACTCACAGCCCAAACACACAGATCATCACTCTTCATAATTTTGCAAAGATATGGTCAGGAGTTGAGATTCCTCAAAGCCCCAATTTCTTCATCTGTAATTGGGATTTGTATTACCTATCAAGCCTTCATTGCAAGGTATGGAAACAATCTGCCAAGTGAGTGTGAATGACAACATTTTTAAATATTATAAAATTATATTAATAACAAAGTATATATATATGTATGATTATACACAGTGTGGTATCTAATATATTGTTAAAATTCTTCTGTGAGAACCAATTAACAAAAATCTGAATTCCCTTTTGGAAATGTGAAATACCATGAAATTCCCAGGAGCATAATGGTAAAATCTCTAGACTTAAAAGACCTATAGTCTTACTTACTAATTATTGTTATTCTACCTTTCTAAAAATGGGAATGATAATATTCTCAGCTTCACTTTAGTTGTCCTGAAGATAACTTTAAGAATATACTTGGTGCAAAGGGTTAAGTCTTAGCACTATGAAACTATCTGCAGCCACTACAACATGAGTTTGATCCCAGCCAGGGAGCTTCCCACATGGCGCAGCAGACCTCTCCTGCCTCTCCTGCTGCTCCCCTTATCAGTATATTTCAGTGGATCCTTCTGTTCTGCTCCCCACTCTGTCTTTGGTGAATCCGCTCACCTCCCCACCCCCCACCTCTGGCTTACACCCCAGCTCTTGTAGGCATAAATTAATAAATCTTAAAAAAAAGAATATATGTGAAAATACTTTTCAGTTGTAAAGCACAGAAGTCACTGTGATTACCAAATATTGCTGAGGGCCCCTGATGCAGCCTTGTTCATACAGCACATAGGTTATAATAGGAAGGTAGGCTATGTGTTTAAAAGCAAATTTCAACATCGAGTCACATAAAGACTGCTCTACAGACAATGATTACTATGAATTAACGAATTGGATCCTTTAGTTATAGTTTATAAATGGAGGAATAATCATCCTTGGAATATTGCTCTTTCCCTGTGGACATTGACCCACATTTTTAAAACTACATGCATAGTGTGCTCTGTATTTACAGGATGCCATCTACTCTAAATACAGATGGTAGAGATTTAAATGTTATTTTTCTGACTTTCTTAGTTACAGCATTTGCACTAATTTTTTCAATTTTAAATTTTTTAAAATTTATTTTTATAAAACAACCTTGTTTATTTTTTATAGTGTAGGATTTCTCCCCTCAGGTGTGGTCACCATAGTTTTCCCACCACCAAAGCATCAGTAGTCCTCCACCATCATCCATTGTGCTATTCTTCCTCCCACCCACCCCCTTTCCTATTCTCTCCTTTTCCCTTCTCCTCCTTGCCCCCTCCTGAATGTCTCAAATCTATGGTCTGCTTTCAAGGGTTGGTTTTGTAGTTAGTCTTTGTCTGATCCTTTGTTTTCTCTAGATTCCAAATGTAAGTAGAACCATCCAGTATTTCTTTCTTCTTCTGGCTCACTTAGAATAATCTATCCATGTTACCACAAATGGCATGGGTTTATCTTTTTCATCACTGTGTAGTATTCCATTGTATATAGTACCACATCTTCTTAATCTACCTCTCTGTTTTGAGGCATGTAGGTGATTTTTAAATCTTGGCTATTGTAAATAATGCTGCTATAAACATAAGATGCACTAATATTTATATGTCTGGTTTAAGTCATTTTATTATTATAGAGTATCTGTTAATTGTAATTAATATTGTCATTATATATCAGATGAGAGGTCAAAATATTTTTCCAAGACCTCATGGAATGTGAATGGCATAGGTACGATTTGAAGTAAAATCTTCTGATTACAAATGCTATGCACTTACCACTGTAATCTCTCTGTTGTTGTCTTAGGACTTCTTCATTTGTTTCTTAATTGATAGTTATTCATTGAACATCAATACTGTTGTGGAACTATGTTATGTGATTGTCTCATATTTTCAGCACTAAAATCTCTGACATTAGGGTGGATTGTATAATCACAATTCTTTCTTGAGGCAGAGCCCCTTTTACTGGAAGTAGAGTTAGCATGCATAAGGGAGTGAAAAGTATAGGTGCTGGGGTCTGATTTATTTAACAAAAAGTCACTTTTAATTGACACTTGAACCTTGCCAAAAAAACTGATTTGGGGAGAAGAAGTGATATACACCTAAGGGTGGGGTAAACTACTAATGTCAGAGTTGAAATAAATCTGGACTGATAAGGTAGACCCTCTTCCCTAGTCTAATGGGGCTGTTTGCATGTAAATTAATTAAAATTAAGAAATCACTTTCTCATTCATACTAGCAACATTTAAAATGTCAATAGCCTCACACACACACACACACACACACACACACACACACACATCTGTGCTATATGTGACTGGTTGAGAGTGCTGATATAGATCATTTGATGTCAGATATGTGTGTATATTGACACATTAGAAATGACTTTCTGTTATACTTTGCCACCTAAGATAAAATAATAGCTACCATTTGTTTAATACCTTCTCAATAAGTGCCAGCTATTGTAGACAGTATATAATGGATGTTATTCCATTTTATCCTAACACCCTTCTGTAGATTGGAAACCTAAGGTTCAAAGATGTTATGTAATTGCCAAAGATAAGATAATGCTATGGATTGAGCTGAGTTTTCTTTGATTTTGCACAGCTCTTTGAGCTGTGTTTCTAGTCTAATTGAACATTGCAGTTAATATCATCAATGTGGTTTCTTATCATTCAGTCTACTTTGGGTGACACATGTGACAGGTACTCACTCTGCTGGAGCTAAAGATACACCAACTATGCCACACAGTCTCTGACTCAAGGAGCTCCCCTTCAGGTAGAGAGCTCAGCCACATAATGAATAATCATATGATACTGTAGGATATAGTTTGACACAAGCCTTTGTACAATACAAACAGGACCCATTACAGGGTTTTGAGCCAATGAGTGCCATAATCAGATTTAAGTTTTAATATAGTCCATTCTGGTCATGTGGAACATTATTTGGGACCAAAGGGAGAACCTAGATAGTGATCATTTTTATCTAAAAGAAGGAATGTAGAAGGTGGAGATCATGGCAGTGGAGTTAGAAAGAAGATAGACAAGAGAGAGGTAATATAGTAAAATTGCTAGACATTGGTGTGCAGAGGGGAGCCGGGTCTACGGAGACCTTAAAGATGACTGTGACGTATTCACCTTGGGTGCTTGGCCAATGTTTGATCTCATACCAAGAAATAGTTTGTGTGTGTGTGTGTGTGTGTGTGTGTGTGCATGTTCAGGTAGGTGAGTTGCAAGTTGGGGAAGGGCAACGTTAGTAGCTTAACTGACCCCAAGCTTGTAAAATGTCCAGGAAATAGTCTTATTTTCCAAGTGGAAAAGGCTGCTACTAAAGAAGAAGACATTTCAAAGATGTAATGAAAAAATTAAAGATAGGGGCCTCCCCGGTGGCGCAGCAGTTAAGTGCTGCGCTGTGGAGCTGTCGGCAGCAGAGATGCGAGTTTGATACCCAGCCGGGGAGATTCCCACATGGCGTTGCAGACCTCTCCTGCCTTGCCCTCTGCTCCCCTCAGCAGTGTATTTCTGTCTATCTGCCTGTTCTGTTTCCCACTCTATCTCTGATGAACCCTCTCGCCATCCCACACCTCTGGCTTGTACCCCAGCTTGTATGCATAAATAAATAAATCTTTAAAAAAAATTAAAGATAAAACAGAGTCTTGTCATAATACTGAGACTAAAAAGGAAAATTAACCTTATATTCTAAAGATGATGAATTTTTCCTAGTATGATACATGATAGTGACCTAGGGACATATTTTCCCATTTTTTAATTAGCTACATAAAAGTATTTATGATCATGATATTCTATTATTGACAAAGAAGATAAATGTGAATAAGACTTTTAGAGAGTCTAATGTTGACAAAGCAGTTTTTAAAATATATAATCTTTAGTATATACCATCCCCCATTCTGTTTATATAGCTAAATCTGGTCTTAATTTAATTATCAGGTGATTATATTGTTTGATATTTTTTAAAAAACTAAAGTTAGCAAATGCTCTCTAACATGAATTTTTATGTTTTTTTAAATTTCTTAATTTTATAGGCTTGTTTAAACTCTTCAGTATAGGTGACAATAACCTTCACAGATTTAAATAATTTTAATGATAGCATTATTTTTAATCTAAGGTAAGGGAGTTTCATTTCCTTTTCAGAAAAATTAACTGTTCTGTCGCTATTAAACTTAACAGGCATGGAATTACTCATACCAGGAATGCAAATGGAAATAATTGCTTATGGAAGGAACTCAATCTGTGATCTCCGGATTGATAGTTATGTCTGTACAATTTGTAACAGTGCTGGCTTTGAGGGTTGGTATTTTTCTAAAGTTACTGAAGAGCCTCGGTTCAGACCTGAGTAGCCTGGACCACCGTTATGTGATGGAAGGGTTGTCAGCTGTCCCCTGCACTATGAAACCTGATTCTTTCTGTGTGCCTTGTCTAGTTTTGTGCTATTTTAAAACACAAACTTCTGTAAAATTTGTGAAATGTTTTTGGTTTCTGAGTCAGTGAACTTTTAAGTCCATTCTGTTTTCCAATACCAACGTGGACTCTTTTCCTGTTTCTTAAATTATTTTCTTTGTTCATTTAAAAACATAAATAAGGAAACTTTATGAAAGAAAGTAGCCTCTAGATTTAATTTGCTTTATTGCCTCACATTTTATGTCAGGCATTGGTTGCTGGACTACCGATGGGGAAGAACTTTGCAATATTTCAGGTGGGGAGATACAGGTACACCTGTGTTTCTTCAGTTGCCTTAGAGACTAGTGATCAACTAGAGGGCACCAGTGATCATTTCCACTTAAATTCTTTAAACTAGGCCACATGCTGTTGACACATATGCGCAGGAGAGAAACGTGAAGGCTTTGCGAAACCTTAGTACTAAAAATAATTTTCACCTGTATTTATAGCAATGTTATCATCCTTGAGGAAAGTGATACAGAACCAACCAGTAGAGGAAGAAAAATGTCATCAAGTTTCTGTTGCTGGAGAAATGCCCTGCAAAACAAAGCCCTTACATTTGTCCAAAGTTGCAGCAATGTTGCTAATAGATTTTTGCCAATTATGTAGGCAGGATAGTTAATGTCATTAAGCACTGAGATAAATTCTATCACAGAGAAATGTTCTGTGGCTAATAATTAGCTGGATAACAATGAAAATCTGTCCACTCTTAGGCAAGGATTGGTGATTAAGACTAACAAATAGGGCATGCAAGTAGGAAGTGTTCTAGTTGGGAGGCAGAATTTGGGGTTCTGTCATAGCCTGTTACCTTCATTGTTCCTTGTGTCGGTGGCACATTTGCTTAAGGGAAACCGAGAAGGGAACATTTTTAGATATTCAAATAGTAAAATGTGCAAAAATCCAGCAATTTCTAATATGAAAGCTATGTGAAAGACCTTCCTTTGCAGGGTAACTGTGCATATGTTTGAGTGGGAGGCAAAAGAGAACAGATGATTTGAAAACTATTAAAATGGTTACATATGTAAGAAGTTATTTTACTCATAAAATAAAAAAACCCAGCATTTCAATCTCAGTTAATATCTTACTTGTCCCTTAACTGAAATATTTGCACTTAGCATTTCATTGATTGACTCATTTATTCATTTGGTTGGCAAATAATAGAAATGCCTACTATGTGTGAGGTACCATAGTAGAAGTATCTAATACACATGATAATTATTTCATGATGAGCAAATCAATTCAGGAAAAGTATCACTGCAAATACATTATGCAAAGCGTTCATTTCTTCAGTGAAACTTTTCATTAAACTTATCTTTACCTAAAAGCATGTTTTAAAAACCTATACATAAGAATTGTAATTTATGTTGTTTTCTTAACATCATGTGGAAAGCAACAAATATTCTTTTTCTTGGACTGATCAAGTATTAATGTTCGGGCAGCACACTTGAAAATAAAATGAATTGTTATGGAGAACAGAAGTCAATGAAAAGATTTTGTGGCATTTTATAAGATAGTTGGTGGTACTGTTTAATGCTTATAAAGTTGTTTTAAAATTTACTGAACAGCTTGTTATTGCAGGAGCTTATTTAAACCAGCTCCTTGCGGTTATGTCTGTTGAGGAAGCTTAAACTTCAAGTCTCTCCAACCATTTAACTGCGGTACGTTGACTTCAGGTCTCTTGTAAGAAAGTCTAAATGTAGGCTGTTGAATAATCCCTTTGAGGGCCCTGTAACTATTTTTATGCCTGGATATGCGTCATCAGTGGGTATTTTCTCTGGTGACTTGCTTACATCAGGTCTCCTACCATACATTCTATCAGTGAGTGACTTATGATTGATGGGAACCACGGCTGTTGTTTGGCTTTATCTGTGACCTCAGCGAAAGGACAACAGGAATTTCCAGGCTGTTAAATTCTCTGAATGCTTGAAGACAGGGGCTCACGTTGTTAATCAAGGCAGGTAGGTAGCAGAGTGGTATTATTCACCCGAGAGGATGGTAGGAGGGACTAGGAAAGAAAGGGGAGGGAGAAGGAGGGGAAGGGGGGGGAATTCCTTTTGTGAACAGCGGTAGTTCTGGCTCAGCTTGTTCCCTAGCCTTCGGAGGCTGTGTGTGGGGGAAAGGTGCATTTCCTGAGCCCGAGAAAGCGGACAGTCAGAGCTTGCGATGGAGCACCAAGTGACTCTGTGGGGTTGGCCAGGGGAGGCACTGAGTTCTCTTTAATTAGTTGGGGTTTTGTTTTTCAAATCATTCAATCCGATTTCTCCATGAGGGAGTGGACTGTTAGGCTCCTGTATAGAAATGCGAGCTTTGAATGGAAAGGTGGGTCAGGATTCCCTGTGAGATGTAGAAAGTTAGTGTCTTTAATCTGGAAGTGTCTGCAGGTGAATCTGAAAGTTAACTTGTACCTACATCGACATGCTTTGGAGAGTAAGACGTGCATTGCTGTGTGTGTATGGAAATGCACGATAACTGAATTTGAAAAAATGTCTTCTTGTTTTTCTCCTTTTCTCACCTCTCTCTTACACATGTCTGAATAAGATTTTGAAACTGCATTGAGATTTAGTCACCAGCATTATAATAGTGACACTAGTTTAGAATGAGAGTATCCATCTCCTAACCTTTTCCCTGCGGCTCTTCTCCTCTCTTTTTATTTCTCTTCTTGTTTTCTCCTCTTTGTCTTTCCCCAATATCATTTTGTTTGCAAAAGTACTTCTTCACCTCTTGTTGAGGAAAAGACCAGGTTCCATACAGATGGGATGAGGTATGCACATTAATCACACTAACTCTGGTTGCTTGTGTTTGCAGGTTATCACTACAGTGGTTATTTTTTTTCAAATGACAGAACAAATTCAGCACTCTTTTGGTGTAATGCAATCATAGATTTATTTAAGTGAAATTGATTTTCTGATATTTAAGACTATTTTTATTATGCAAATATAATATTGGTAATGACTTATCAAGTTTATTTCCTTTCTATCCCAGAAGGAAGGCATATTCACCTGATATATCACCAAGGTTGCTAGTCACTATAAATAATTGCCTGATGACTTGCCATCTAGGAACCACATTCTGAGATATATCCCAGAACCTCCTACCTCAAACAGGTGCTGTGTGGGGCTAAAAAAAACCACTCATGGAAAAATGTGATTTTTATCCTCGTCTTTCCTCATCTTTTTTGCCTCATACAATTTCATTGAGTGTGGACATGGACATTTATAACTATTTTTATAGCTTCATTTCCAGTTGGCTATCTTAATAGTAAGAATCTAGCCTACTGTGAAGTCATACTGTTTCAGTTTGAAATATTTCAATTCAGATGATTGAAGGAGAAAGAAAAATGAGGGCCACTGGAAACCTCACCTATAAGAAAACTTTTCTTGCCTTTCAAAAACCTCCTTCTTAAATAAGCAGTGTGACTCATGACAAGCAACTTATAATGTGGAATTTGTGCAAGATTAAAATTCAGAGCTCCCTGAGTTTGAGTCATTAGTAGCTAAAAGAATTAAGCCTTCATAATGTTCTAATTAGAATGAAATCATTAAAATATTGGTGAGATCCCTTATTTTTTATTATTTCACTGTACTCTCCCTCAGGAGCCATTTTTTTTATTATTTCACTGTACTCTCCCCCAGGAGCCATTGGTAACCGGCTTTACTTTCCTAAGGGTAACATTAGGTGAAGAGGTATGTTTGGGGATGAGTTTGGATGCCCCCATTCTTCTTTGCTCTACATAGGAGGGGATGTTATTAGAAGCTATAAAATTCTTTTCTCTCTCTTTAAAATGTATGTATGCTTTTATGTGGGGGAGTGTGAGAGCAGAGACAAACATGTAGGAGGACTATGTATTCTTCATTAAAAATATATTTCACAAAAGATTATAGTTTGTGTGGGAGGGAAATAGCTGCCTGTCTGTTGATTGCATTGTGCTTATTCCATGTAAGGACTGTTTGAGTTTAGGCAGAATAACCTCATTTTGATAATCTGATGACTGCTTCTAGTTGGAGAAGAGAATATAATTTCAAGGTTGCATGCTGATGGGTAACAGTAATTATTCTGTTTCTGGCAGAGCTTGGCATGGAATCTGCTTTGGTATTTTTATAACTACATATGCAAATCCTTTCTTCCAAACCTTTTTTTTTCTTTCACTCTCCATGTGTAGAGCTTTTTGTAATCTTCAAGACTGTGAAATTCCAAAGGTGTCATATTTAATGATACCAGTGTATGATGATGTGTAAACTAGTTAGAGCAAAATCTTGGCTTGAAGTCTTTTTGTTGAAGCAGATCCTTCTCTGTGAGCAGATTCTACTGTATACTTGGTTTCCATGGAGACACTTTTATTACTTATGGATGATCAGACTGAATGTGGCATGAGTGAGTGGTGTATTGGCTTTGGTCTCTGCAGCTGATGAGGTTTCCTGATTAATATGTGATCCTTTCATTAAGGTTTCTGTTTTATTGCAGAGCTTAGCAAGATGATGAAATCACCAACAACCTACCTAAAACAGAGAGTTGATAGGACACTTAATTTTACCTTCTAATAGGTATGTTACTCTAGTATTACATCAGGAAAAAAAGAAACACTCAAAATTACCTACAATTAGGATAATACCTAATTGGCAGTGTAAGAACAATTGAATGACCCACTTATAAAGCTCATTATGGGAGGGCGCAAAAATACTTCATTTGGTAAATAACTCCTCCATGTTTTATGTATATAATTAGTACAATAACATTGACACTTTCCTTAGTTTTATGAATTCTTCGCAGTGACTATAAAAGTTTTAAGATGCTTTATGTTTCATTGGCATTGTTTTGTAGATGAGATAGATGGAGCCTTATAAACTCATGAGCTTTATACTCATGGTTACACCTGGAATTGACAGCAGCTAATGAACAAAGCCTCCTCATAGGAGCTGGAAGGTCTGACCTCATCAGCGTGATGTAGAGAGAATTGGTTGACAGCCTGACGGTGGTAACAAAACTGTGCTCATTAGTTAGGGCAGTGTTTGCCGCTTTGGATGTGTTGTCTTAATCTTCCCAGTGTCAGAGGCTGGCAGCGTCCCTCAGTGACTGATGTGTAGATCCACAGAGTGGCTAGTGTGTGAGGTGCTCAGATTTCTACAAGATGCCATAATTGGAGTCAGCAGGGCAGCAGATCCTGTTGAATAGTGACAGCAGGAAGGACTTTCATGGAACAGGAGACTGGGGACCAGTGATAAAAGCGAAGGACTGTGTATACAGCAGTGGATGGAAGTAAACTTAGGTAAACTTATTTCTAGTGCAAATATATCTTTACACTCTTTTTACTTAATGGGGCAGGTTTTCTATAAGAGAAAGAACTCTGGATGGGTTTACTCTCCTGAAGGCAGAATGCCAGAGATCATCTCTTGAAGTATTGAAGACAGAACTAAGATCCAACAGGTTTTTTCAGAGGGCTTCTACTTTACTAAAGTTGGATGACATTACCTAATCACCTCAAAGCTGAAGGATGGATGGGAATATCGTCTAAGAATATATGTAGGGAAATTCTTGCTATGTCTCAAACAGGTTGCCCTATTATTTACACTCATTTTCTTGGAATTCACTTGCTTCAAAATTTCATTTAAAAAATGTTCCCCTTCCTGGGCCTCCCTGGTGGCGCAGCAAGTTAAATGCTGCGCTATGGAGCTGTCAGCACCAGAGTTCGACGCCCCCCGGGGGAGATTCCCAAATGGCTGACAGACCTCTCCTGCCTCACCCACTGCTCCCCTCAGCAGGTATTTCCGTCGATCTGCCTGTTCTGCTCCCCACTCTGTCTCTGGTGAACCCTCTCACTGCCCCCTGCCTCTGGCCTGTACCCCAGCTTGTATGCATGAATAAATCTTTAAAAAAAAAAAATGTTCCCCTTCCCACACCTTTAGATTTTTTTTTTTTTTTTTTGCTGGACATTAAAAAAAAATCTTGACATGGAGATTTAAAGATATTTAAATAACTAATTGCCCACAAGTGCCTCATTTTCTATAAAATCACAGCCAGACTCCTTTGTAAATTAGGGAAAGCCATATTGAAAATGTTTTTCTTCTGTTATATAGGTTAGTTTTATGAGTGGAGAGGTAGCCATAAGAACACATAACATGGTCCAATAAAGAATTTATCTTCCTCATGTGGGAATAGGTTCAAAAAAGGCTGGGAATATACAGTACTAATCGTGGGAAAGGATCTATGATTAAACATAAAGCAGAAGTAAAAACCTTTGCCCTAATGAAACTTGAGTCTAGTGTGAGGAGATGGTGGGTGTGCCCGTGCTCCATCCCAGCTTAGCACTTGAGGCAGCAAAGATGACTAAAGTTTGAGTCCCAGTGGCTCAAGAAATGAGAGGTCTCAAAAATGGAGAAAAGAAAGAAAAACCTTCAGGGTGAAGAGAAATTTGATTTTTATGACTGCTCAGTCCACATCAGGTGTGAGAAAACTGTGGTTATGATTATGCCCTTCAGTCATATCTGGGCTCTGGTGGTTGGGAGGAACTGCTATAGATCCCAGCTGCAGGCTGGACTTTGCCAGTAGATTTAATCAGAGTCAAAGTGTGCAGGCTAAAGGGACAGGTGTGGACTAGGGTCTCAGCAGAATGGGTCAGAATTTATAATCAGGTGCTGCAGCAAACCTTTCTCTTTCATGTGGAGACTGTCTTAAAGGCCACCCAATGCCATTCAAGGCGTAAAATTCTCAAGCTAGAGAACCTGGGTTTTTAAGACAAATAATGATCCCTGAGTAAAGAAGCTTCTTTGTCACTAATGTAGGGCATGTTGGTGACTGTCTGGTGGCAAAGGCTTGCGTCCCACTTGTGGCTCAGCTGTCCCCACTGGGAGGTTCCAATTCCTCTCTGACCTTTTTTCCTTCTCATTGGAGGCACTTTTGGTTTTTAGTGAGGTTTTACCTCCAAGAGCAGTGTTCAAGTTGTGGAAATCTAAGCAAGAGTGTTGAATTGGTTTCCTGGTGAGACAAATTGTCTGAAATGTCTTGATGTTCCACGATGTTTGTTAGTAGGACCTGACTTTTAGCTGGGGAGAGAACAAAAAGGAAATATAAGAGAACTGAATTTACAACTCTGGGGGAAACATACTTACTTGGGAGATAGAAAAAAAAAATAGAATGTCATAAAATGGAGTAGCAAGAGAGTAGGTGTACATGAGGGGATGTGCCATAATAGACTGAAGTTTTCAATGACCAGGTTCAGTCATTCTATATATATTGATGGTATTCTATATTCTATATGCCATATCCTAAGCTAGCTCCCAAGGGTGTAATACTGAACTAGACATGTGCCTGTCCTCAAAGAGTACGCTGGAAGTGAGAGATCTCAGCCCCGGTGGCATTATTGAAGATCTTGCTGGTATTGCGAGGAACCCTAGGAAGCAGAGAAGGCAGCCTAGAGGGTGAGCCAGGTTTGAGAAGGGCCTAGAGGGATAGCTAGAGGACTGTTTGCACAAGAGACTGTAGAGGCTGGTGAGGGTGTTACTGAAATGTCTGAGGAAGATGGTTACTGAAGCAGTTACTGAAACAATCAGGTCAGATGGCCTGGGAAGGGTGAGATGATGGGACCAGAAGTCAACATGAGGGCACAGAGCCTCCTCAACAGCTGCGAGGAAGTGAAAAACTCTTCAAAAAAGGAATCTTGCCTTAGCAAGTGGAGATCTGGATTTCAGATAGATGAGAGAGAAGGTCCAAAGGGGTGAGGTGAAATTTGGGCTGTTATTGTAGGCCTCAAACGGTGGAGTGACTGAGTTCATTCTAGTAGTAGTTAATTTCTAGTGTTTTGTTATCCCTTATGCTCAACACCCATGGTCTTCCTAAAACAATAAAAAAATAAAAAATTCCCCTATTGTTGTTTCACTACCACTATCCTAGAAAGATTCAGCCACATCCCATAGTTTGCTACAGTATCTTTTAGATGGGCTGCCTGATTCCACCTGTGATTGAGTCCATTCCATGGCAAGTTGCATTTTCCTAAAATATTTTTTGTTATAGGTTTCTGTGGAACTAAAGCTTTCATTGATTACCCATTGCTTTCGGGTTAAAAAGTGAAGAGCCCACATTTTTCACAAGACTTCATAGTTTACCAAATTATTTATCTATGATGTATATACATACATAGTCTGACTGAGTTCTTTACAAAGCCCATATGGTGGATAAAACAGAAGTTGCTGTCTTCCTAGGTTTATGACTGACATAGGAGGGTCCGAAGGGCTTAAATGACAGTGTTAGGGCTCCATAGTATGGGAATGTCAGTCAAAACTAGAAACAAGGTTATGTGAGTTCAAGTGTAAGATGCTTTGTACCACAACACAGCCTCACCTTACCTGTGGAGCCCCACCTCCATCTTAACCCTGTTATTTCTGTAATTGGGATAATAAGGTGATGTGCCTTCAATCTAAGAGGCCAGTGAGCATCTGATTCTATCCCAGCTCAGAAGCTGTGATATAGAGAGCTGTTGACTGAGACACATTTCCTGGCTGACTTTCCCTTAGATTGGGAAAAATCTGTCTCCTGCCAGGACATCTGGGTAGGCACAGAAAACATTCCGTACTTCCCTGATTTCATCCTCAGTGCCTGCTTGTCTCATGAAGAACTCAGGGTTGTCTCTGAGTTTGCCTTGGTATATTGGATGACGTTTGACTTCTGACAGGACTTCCTCCTTCAACTCCTCTCTCTCCAAAAAAGTATACCTCTGAAACAAGCCTGGAATTTTCACCTGGTGGAATGAATGGTCTGAAAATGTTTCAGATGTATTCTCATTTATTATATCAATGAATGAATAGATAGTTACCATTTAGTCAAGAATAGTTCTAGAAGATACTGTATGGAAGAATGTACAGCTGTGCTTTAACTCCATGTTAAAATCAGGAACATTTGTTAATAATGCAAGGATTAATTAGTCTGTGTTAGCAGGATTTTAGAGTACCCTTGTTTCTATCAGTTTCTCATTGTACTGAAGTCAATGTCATTTGGATTTTGATAGTGTTTTAAAGACAATTACTGCATCAGAAATTTAAATGCTGTAAAAAAAATGTGCCTGACGATTGTCTAGAGTATCAAAAATTGCCTCCACTCCTAGGAAAGTCTATGAAGGAAATACATGCATGAGGGCTAGTTACACAATGCTTTGCATGTGTGCGGTTTCCCTTATGGGCTCTACTTTAAGCCACACACACAAAACTCCCAGAGTCTGTTTGGAAATTGTGTTCTTGTATCCTTTAAATTGGATTTCCATGATGAAGAGGTATATATTTCAAGTGAGAAAAGTTAAGGAAGAAGGGTTGCAATTGTGTGTGTGTGTGTGTGTGTGTGTGTGTGTGTGTGTGTGTGTATAATAAAATCCTCATTGTTTTCCAACCCCTGGTAATGATGCATTTCTACTGGAATTAATAACATCCTTCCACAGAAGGCAGAGATACCCATAGCTTAATTTCTAATGTCTTTTATGTTTTAATTAAAATAATTAGTTATGTCCCTTATAAGCTTGTTAGTACATATGCTGGTTAGTACCATAGGTAAAATTTAGGAAGACCAGATTATATTTTATTCAAATATTAACACTAATAAATGGAACCTGCCAATAATATATGTTAACAAAGAAAATGAAAATATGGAAAATTGATCATTTTTTACATATGCTTCTGCTATTTTTTAAGATAGTGATGTCATATGACCTATTGTCTAATAGATTTTTTTCCAAAGAACTCGGTCCTTTTGTATTTCACCATATTATTTTATCCTTCCATGTTGAGTTTTGGTATCAGTGGCCCTCAGCTTAAGGCCCTTCTACCTTGTTGTGGTTCCATGTGATCTCAGAGCTGCCTCTGCAGCCCATTCATCTCCTTCCCTGTCACTGCTAATGCAGGTTTTCATTCTCTGGCAGTTGTAGACATGTCATCTTCTACTGTGAATGGGTCTTGTATGCCACTATCAGGTTAACTTTACAGCAGCTCTCTGTCAGCACCTCTCTTTCCTGCTCAGAATTCTGTAGGGGATCTTACTGTCCACAAGGTGAGAGGCAGTCTAGGGTACACATACACACACACACACACACAAAGTGCAGGAAGTGGAATCCAGAGACCTGCTTTTAAATTGCTTGACCTGGAAATGTCACTGTTCATCAGCATTCCTCAAGTTCATATACTTTGACTAACTGTTTCAAGTTCTTCACCTCCCATACGTTTTGCCCAAGCCCATGATTATTCTTTGAATTAATATTTTCAACTTTGGCAGCATTTGCAGCAGTGAACCATCAAGCCTTGCTAAATACAAAGTTTTCATCTCCCAGACTTCCATGAACTATACTTGTGAAACTTTTCTCCCACTTTGCCTTCTCAGTCTCCTTTGCTGGACTTCTCTAAGTGGTGTGGTCTCCTAAGGTTCTGCTGAGTCTTCTGATCTTCTTTATTGAAACTCTAGCATTGGTCATAAATGTCATCCATTTGCTTATAATTTTGAAATTTTATCTCATGAATGAATCTTCCCCTAAATTCTCAACTTAAACACTTCCTCAGTCTATGCCTGTGGCTGTTCCATGGATATATCAAAGTTACGATAGCCAGAGGGGAACCATCAAGGCATCACTACTGCAGTGACCCCTCATTTACTCTCCTCATTCAGTAGTGAGAAGCACATGTTCAAACTAACCCCCATTGCTCAAACTAAAATACCAGAATTTACCCTTGATTTGTTGCCTTCCTTCTGGTCTCACGTTCAGTCCAGTACATCCTTGACTCTCTCCTCAAAGTGATGTTGAATGGAAGTTCTTCCTATCTCCTCTACCACAGCCTCAGTTCAAACCACCAGAGTCTGACCTCGTCCACTGCAAACACTCTTAATCAGCTTCCCTGTCCGCCCCCCCCCCCCACCAGTCCACACAGTAGCTTACTAAGTATGGATTATGCAACACAGCCCCTGGCTAAAGAGTCTGCAATAGATTTTCATCAGCCTTAGAATTAAACCTGAACTCTTTGGCAGGACTGCAGAGCTTTGCCTCTCACAGAGCGTCTTCCACACTCCCAGTCCTCTTTCAGCCTCCAGCATTATTGACCTTCTTTCTGTTCCTTGAACTTGCTAAGTGCTTCCTCTCTCCTTTGTATTTCTTCAGGTGCTCTTAATTGGTCTTCTCAGGTGTGGTTCCTTCTCCTTGCTCAAGTCTCACATTAAATGTCTCCTCTTTGGACAGGCTATCTGTGACCCAAGTTTGAGCAGTTTCCTCCTTTTATCCCCGAGAACTGGAAATGATCAATTCATTGTTTATGTGAGTTTTCTTGCCATCTCTCCCTCTTTATGCGATCGCTGAGGTGGTGACCGGGCTCACCTCTGTATCTCAGTGCCCAGTGGCGTAAACATGGCATAGCAGGCACTTCAAGGTATTTGTTGATTCATTTGGCATCTTGAACGTAGTCTCCTTATCTGTAAAACAGAAGTGTTAGGACAGATGACCTCTGAACTCATCCTGCTAAGCAGTTCTCATTCTTATCATATCCCTGGCCCTCTTACCCTGCGCACTTGGCCTCCTTAATGTCCTAAAGGGCCATGCTAACAGGCTGTCAGGTCTTTGCTCACTCTCTCCCCTTCTTAGTGTTCCTCCTTCTTTTCTCTGCTAGCCAAATTACTTAGAACTTCCTTGTCCTTTTGTCTGTACCCCTCAGAGGGAAGATAACTGTTTCCTGAATTGTGTCCTTGTCTTGCCAGTTCTACTAGATGGTTAGCTCCTAAATTGGGAGTTATGATTTATAGTCATATCTTCTGAATCTCCTGAGTAGCTATTATGGTCTAGCACATAGGACACCCTCAGCACATGCCTTATAACTCAATAATCAGTACATGCTATCTTCTGAAAACATTGATTTCAGAATAATAAAAATGTTTGCATTTTTAAACTAATTTACATGGGGCAAAATTGATCTTTAAAAAGCAGCCATTCTCTAGGTTGTTCATTCATCTGTGGAATATAAGTAACCAAAAAAATATAAATGGGCAAAATACAGTTGGAATAAATCTTGAACTCAGTGAAAAATTTAATGGTTATCAGAGGTAATGGGGGGAGGCAGGTAGAGGGGATACTGGCACAGGAGGTTTGGTGGAGGTTGAGTGGAACATGTGCACGTATAAAGAGCAAAAATGTAACCCCCAAAATAACAAATTAATATTGAAACATTAAAAAGTCAATCAATAGGTATATTTTATTAAAATTGAACTGGAGAAAAAATATTAAAATGAAAATTTAGATTTATGATGATGTGGTATCTTGTAAACATTATAAGCAAACTAAGCAAAAGAATTTTAATAAACATATCTTCCTAGGTAGTTGAAAATACATGGGCATTGGTTATATTATTAACTCAGGTTAAAGTTTGAATTAGGTTTTTAATTTGGTATGGTTCGTTCAGGTATTTGGAATTTAGAGAAGCTCTATGAAAATATCCCGCCTACACATTTTGAATATCCTCTTCCTGCTTATCTTCAGAACAGCTTGATTCTTTTAATAGCAATGGCTGAGTGGAGGGGGACCGTTTGTAGTGGGTAAATTTAAGTACAGTATGTGCTCCTGTTCCAAGCAGAAGTCACGCTGAACGCTCAGGGATTGGTTCAAATGTATTTTCTTTCTTTCTTTACTTTTTTTTTTTTTTTTTTTGTTCTTGGTCAGATCCCTGAAAACTCAATATTTTATTTTATTTTTTTTTATACATACAAGCTGGGGTACAGGCCAGAGGTGTGGGGTGGCTAGAGGGCTCACCAGAGACGGAGCGGGTAGCAGAACAGGCAGATCAGAGATACACTGCTGAGCGGAGCAGCGGGCAAGGCAGGAGAGGTCTGCCTCGCCATGTGGGATTCTCCCCGGCCGGGCATCGAACTCGCGTCGACGCTGCGGACAGCTCCACAGCGCAGCGCTTAACCGCTGCGCCACTGGGGAGGCCCAAAACTCAGTATTTTAGAAGGGTGTTCCTCATTCCTTGTCCAAGTAGATGAATTTTGGCTGACTTTAAAAAATTTCAGGAAGTAGGGAACACCTCATCTAATCTTTTTATAAATATGTTGATTTATTATCATCCTTTTAGAGGTTATGCTTAAAATTTCCAGGGACTAGGACAGGAAGCGCTGGTGTGGAGGAGAATTAAGGCTTGTTTATTTAGTCCATGTGTTAACCTAATGTTGTATGATCATATTTAGTTCAGTATATTTCTCTTAAACCAGAGTGGCTGAAAAATATGTGCTGAACGTTAAGAGTATATTCTATTCATGCGTTAACTATTTTCGTCGAGTTCAGTCAACTACACTTACAGTTTTAAAAAGAAATTTTAATAACATAAAAGGCACTTAGTTGCCCATGGTAATCATTGTATACATCAATTGTTGTGAATAGTATTGTCATTCTAAATAATGCCTTGAGATTGGATTAATTCCCAGTCTATCCCAGAATTTGCTGTTTTGCATAAACAGTTTGTTTTCAAGGCATCCATTTCTTTTGGAAAAAAGGAGAAAAGCAACTGCTTCTATAAATATACTTGTTTATATTTGGGGTAAATAGCCATTTTTTCCCCCTAGTGAGTAGATAGATGCAAAGGATTTCCCCAGAGGTTGCTGTCATTTTGCATGGGCGAGTACTCGCTGGGTAACTTCTGAGTGTTTAAGGCAGGTGCATCTATTTCTGTGTTCCCCTGCTCCGGCCTCATGTGGGGTCTTAGCTGAGAGGTGTCGGTCAAAAAAAGTTTTGCTGTGTCATGCTGTAGGGTTGGCCTTAACTGGTGTAACCTTGTTAGGTTCTTTCAAGAAAGTGCCTATGGAGATTGGTTTTTCAAAGACTGGGATATAGAGAAACAGTGAGTTCAGGGTGCCTCAGTCAAAAAGTGGAGGAACCATTAATTTAGTTCCTGAAAAAATGTCAAATGGGAAGTTCATGAGCTGGTAAGAAATCCAATACTTCATGAAATCTCTCCTAAGTTCTCAAAGTTGGTCATGAATAAAACTCACTTCAATTGTAGAAAAAGGGTCCATAAAAAATTCATATGTCTATGTGGAGGTAGATCACAGTCTCTTCTTAGTTTGGATTGGGTAGGATGATGGACAATGCTTTTGTTTTTAGGCAAACACATGAGTGCTGTTTCAATGAAGATTGAAGCTTTGACTGTTTTTCTTCCAGGAGAGCTTGCTGGCCCTCCACCATAGACTCTTCAGCAGCTGGTGTTTCAACAAGTGAAATCAATGGCATCGATTTATATTTTAAAGTAAACTGAGTCTGATTGGTTTTATGAAATCATTGCTCATTTGGTTAGTTTTTGCCAGCAGCTGCCAGCTTTTAGGCTTTGTTCTTGGCTGGTCATAGCTGTTTTGGAAAGATTGCTGCTTTTCGGAAGTGGTTGTGAAGACTCGATGTTCCAGTCGGACATCCTTATGTTATGCAGATCCGATGGTTCTTACTAAACTTACTAAACTGTTAGTGAATTATTAACCATTTGACTTGTCCCCGAGTTATATACTCACCAGGTTAGAAATTATTTCCCAAACTACTGAAGATAAGGGAAGGCTATTCCTGATTTCACAATGTCCCTATTGTTACCACTTGTGTGTATTTGTGAGAGACATCAGCTGATACCTACACACTGGTCCAGCTACTCAGTCAAACCACTTCCTGGGGCTTTCTTGGGTAATGGCAGTGATTCAGAAGATACCACAGTCTTTTAGAGGACTGTTCCTTGTGTGCTCTGTGGGGCTGAATGACTGGGAGCTGTCAAACTCGAAAGGAGCATTTTTGTTGCAGTGTCATTAACTGCCATCCGCTTTTGCTTCAAGTTGCATTTCCGCTGAGGTTAGCATCACTCTGCTGTGTGCTTTCTACCCTATATGTTTTTAAGACTTTTTCTTTTATAAGAGTAGGTCAATAGCCTAATTCTTATCAATGGGCCAATCTGTGCCTTACTTCAAGTCTTGTGTACAAGTCTTATGTCAGGGGGTGACAGGCAGAGACATGTCATATGTAGCTGCCTTCAAAGAGTAGTAGAAATTGGGTGATAAATGATGAAAATGGAGGGGGCAAATAGTGTGTTCATGCAAACAATTTTAATTGTACCATTTTGAGTAATGTAGGCAATTATGCATTAAAGCTTTTACTTTATTATCTTCAACAAATTTTTATTGGTTTGCCATTTGTTTACAATACTGGATAAGTTTTGGGAGTGCAACTTCAGCTTTATTTTCTTAAAAAGAAAATAGGAATTTTCAAAATTATTTTGGTATCCTGAGAAATGTGTTCTTTTCTGGCCCTTTAGAAGTTCTAAAATTGCATTTTTAAAAAAGATTTATTTATTTATACATACAGCTGGGGTACAGGCCAGAGGCATGGGGCGGCGAGAGGCTTCACCAGAGACAGAGTGGGGAGCAGAACAGGCAGATCAGAAATACACTACTGAGGGGAGCAGCGGGCAAGGCAGGAAAGGTCTGCCGCACCATGTGGGATTCTCCCCGGCCGGGCGTCAGCTCCACAGGGCAGCACTCAACCGCTGCGCCACCAGGGAGACCCTCTAAAATTGCATTTTTGTCTACAAATAGGAGCCTTGAGAATTTTTTTTATTTTATTATTTTTATTTTTATTATTATTATTATTATTTTTATTGTTATTTGTCTTTTACGTTTTGTATTCCCCTTGGGCAACCCACCACCAATTCACCCGTGATCCATCTCCATGGTCCCCTGTATTCTCCTCTCTTCCATTTTGTGCCCTTATCCTCCCCTCTCCCCATGCCCCCCAACCGCTGAGTGTCTCTCTCCCACCCGGCCTCCCTATAATCCTGTTATAAGTGAAACCATTCGATATTTTTCTTTCTCTTTCTGGCTTATTTCACTGAGTATGATTCCCTCTAATTCCATCCATGTCGCTGCAAATTGCATGTGTTTATCTTCTTTCCATGATGAATAGTATTCTATTGTGTATATGTACCACATCTTCTTGATCCAATCATCTATTTTTGGACATCTGGGTTGCTTCCATACCTTTGCTATTGTAAATAGTGCCGCAATGAACATACGGGTGCATGTATCCTTTCGGATTAGTGTTTTTGTGTCCTTCGGGTAAATTCCCAAAAGTGGTATTGCTGGGTCGTATGGGAGCTCCATGTTTAGCAGTTTGAGGAATCGCCATACAGCTTTCCATAGTGGTTGGACCAGTTCACATTCCCACTAGCAGTGTAGAAGAGAATTAAGACACTAGTCCTCTCCCTGGTTATTTTGACATTTGGCTTGTCTTTTTCCTTTTAGTACTTGTAAATCTTCTGTCTGCATGACTGGATGACACAAATCCAACAAGATAACGTACATAGAAGGATTCTTTTAGCTGAAGCGTGTTACAAACATACATCATCATCATTATTATTATTGTCACCATTGTTATTATTTTCATGTATCCGGTGCTTGGCATTATCCCACCAAATATACTAAAAATAACAGAGATGATATTCTCAGTGGGGATAATATCTCAGTGGAGTAGTGACTTTCTTCTTGAGTCTAAGAAAACTTGGTTTGCTGATGGGACCCTGTCTTGGGCCAAAAGGTATTTCTCCAGTCTTATTATTGCTGTCCTCACCATGATTGTCAGGAGAAGGAGATGATGGGGAGGTATAAGAAGGAAAATGACACAGTTTATTTATATTATTTTGTGCATGTTTGGCCATTTGCCCACTGTAAGTCTTGCTTTAAAAAAACTGGTGTTACTTTTATGAACAACTTTATTTTTAAAGGGAAGACTGTTTTTGGTGGTCATTAAGAGAGTGGACTCTAGGTAAACTTTTAATCTCTTTGTGCCACAGTTTTCTAAATTGTAAAATAGGGATAATTATTACATGTCAGGATGATTTTGAAGCTTAACACTTTGTGTGCTGGTGCCCTTTAAATTTACCAGTCCTTGGGGCTGGCCATTTTCTGTGCCACCGCATGAATGGTATAAGCATTCAATAAAACACACACAACTCCTGAACTACTGGATATTAAAAAAACTGTACTATCTCTCATAAAACCCCTTACACTTTCACCAAAACAATGTGTAAAGCTTCTAGACTGAGTACAATCAAAGAAATAGCTCCTAATAGTTCCAAATAAATCCACCAGGCGTGAAATACCGGGGACTAGATGAACACATATTAATACATGAGCGGCCACCTGATACTAGTGACAAAAACACGTACTAATACTTGAACGGACCACAAAGTGTTAAATGATATAATGCATTTGGTGCATTTTTAGATTAAAAGAGGAAATACAGATGAAAAGAGGGAATAAAGTTCTGTGTTAAAGGGAGAAATGCACCTTGTCTATCTCTTCTGTTGATTTAGGTTCTGCTTGGTGGACTTTGGTTAGGATTGATGATGCCTTTCCTGAGGGAGGAGAAAGGAGTAGGGCACGTTGTTTGGAGAGCGCAGAAGGAAGCAGGGGAACGGTTAGAGATGTACTATCCCTGTGTAGAAGCAAGCTCACATGCGTGTGCTATGGTGGTGGCAGTTTATAAAGCCCTTCTTTGTAGGTGTGTTTCATTTAATCCTCACAACAACCCCTATTTACATATACAGGAATTGTGCCTCAGACATGCGCAATGGCTGCTCATAGACACATGGCTGGGAGATGGGACAGTGAGGTCAGAGGAGCAGGCCTCCTGGACTTGGCTAGTACTTCTCTTTCTTCCAGTACACTGGTCCTTGCCTGCTCTTTCAAAATGGTCAGATTTATAATAACCTTGGCTGAATCCCAAAGGAGCAGAGGTTCATGTGCTGCTGCAGACCCCAGGGAGCCGGGGGTAGGACCGGGAACCTCCCTCTGAGTCACTGGGAGCATTAATTCACAGCTGTTCAGGGCTGGCCCTGACCATGCTGCTGAAGGTTTTAAGTGTCCCTAGCTTTCCTGGACTTTGCATAAAGATTGTATTGTGTCTCTCTGAAGCCATTTTGGATCAGTGTTCTCTGGGAGAAATGGTCAGTGTTTCCTTTTTGCTAGGAAAAAAGGTAATAAGAACATCTTCAGTGGTTGGGGATGCTACAGTGGAGTGGGGAGGCTACAAATTTAGTAGTGTGAAGACCATTTAACCCAGGGTGTTTTGATAAACATGAAGTTAGTAAATAGAATTACTGATCTATGCAGTCTAAAACTTAGTTTGATTTAACTAGGTCTTCTGATGTTAGGTGTATGTTATGAAATAGTGTATGTTATAAAATGCTGCCTTGTTCTGTTCTATAGTTTTTGGGGGTGTTGTTTGTTTTGTTCTAAGATTAAGCACAAATGTAAAAGTTGATTTTCTCTTTATCTTGGTTGCCATATTAATAATCATGTGATCAGAGAAAATCCAGCTCTGGGCTTTAAGACTTTTACAAATATTGAAAAATAATTTAAAAATGGGAAGAATTATTCCACTCATGAGTCAAGATTTTTGTGTTTTATTTAAATTTTTTATATTTTTCAGTAGTTTAAGTATTTATTTAAATGCATTATTTTTAGTATAATATTTAAATACATTATTGTTATCAGATATTTATACTCTGAGGAAGAAATTTCTATACAGTTGGTACAATATATGTCACTTAACTAGCTTTCTTATGCATTAAAAGTTTGATTAACCAGAATACAAACTTTTTGTGTTTCATATGTACTTTATTATTCAGAGAAGAGCTGGGTAACAGTGGCTTTATTTTTTGAAGCAATGTATCAGTCTGGCTTTCTCTACTGTAGTGCTGTTGACATTTACGTCTGGATGATTTTTGGTTGTGGAGAGCTGTTTTAGCTGCTAGCTAGTAGTTACCTATATTCCCCTGGTCCCTGTCTTGACAGTCAAAAATGTCTCCAGACATTTTACATATCCTCGTGGGAAACAAAATCATCCCTGGTTGATCTAGGATTTTCAAATATTTGACCTGACTTAAGTCTGTATTATTCTATAATTTTTGAATAGTTGTGCAGAATCACACCAAGGAGAAAATATGTATTTCTTGAGACAATACATTTTACTGGTAAATTATGAAAACATAAGATTTTTCAATAGGGTGGGTTAAAATGTTTTCTGATGAACTGTTACCATAACAAACCCAATTAGCTAGAATTCCAAACATTTGAATTAATATTTTATGTACTTATTTCCTTTCCAACTAAATCTGTCCCTTTGATTTTGAATTATTTGTAACAATGACTTGGTAGTGTTTTTCTAAAAACTTGCAGTGCATGGAAATGATAGTATCATTTGCCACAGAGCACATGTTCTCTGATTTGAACATTCTCCATGTTCCTCATGCACATACTGAAAAGTTCAATTGCCTTTACAGACGGGCATGTTGTGTGAGAGGTGCTGGAGGTAGGTTTCAGAAGCCTCTTCATGGAATTTGTGGTGGATGTTTTAGCAGAAGAGGCAGATATCCCTCGCTCAGGGGTACCCACATTTCACGTGGCCCAGGAACTAAGTGACTGCTTTTTAAAATGTGTTTTGCTAGTGATAGAGGATATTTTTATTTTTGTGAATCATAGACTGAAGCCTTAGCCAATCAGAGGGAGGAATTTACTGTATGGCCAAAGGAAGTATTTGTTCCGTTATCGTAGTACTTGGCCTCTTGCCATCTTTGATAAAGGATTGAAGTGTTGTGCACCCAAAGTCTGCTCCCCTCTTGACCCTTCATCAATCATCAGCCACACTGTGAGGTTAAGTGACCTGTGGCTCAGTAGGACAGCTATTGTTTAAGCATTGTGTAACTCTTAAAAACGGAAATCACTGACACAGCAGTCTTGCAATGTGATGTCTTTCTAGTTTTAAGATTATAGACATATGTTTCCTTTTTGTTGCTAATCTGTGCCAGATTAGATGTTTAAAGCAACAATATATAATACTTGAAGTTGGGTTATTCAGATGGGAAATACTGAAGCTGTTGGGCATTTTTTTTAATGAAAAAAATAACAACATATACAAAAATAAATGACCTATTCTAGCACAAAATTGCAAGAATTTCACATGGGATCCTAGTAGAATTTTTATTGTTTTAGCCTACTATTTGAATGCATTAATTCTATTATGAAAGTATTAATTACTAAAACATGTATTTGTCCGTATGTTCTCTAAGTAACTAATGGCACATACAAATTAGATTCTTTCATCACTTTTTTTTTTTCTCACCAGCTCAGGAAAACTTTATAAGAGCTATGGCCATCTTCACAGTTTCATGTCATCTAATCTCTATATTTATGCCCTGTTCTTAAACAAGTAGAGTAATATATCAGCTGCAGCTGTTGCTGACCAAAAACAGTCTCAGAAGTGGGTGGAGGGAGAATCAGAGATAGTATGTTCAGGTCCTGGTCATCAAAAGCCTATCTGTTACAGTCAGTCTGAGGTGATGACAACTGGCTGGTATACAGAAGGCAATTCAAACCAGATATTTCTTTTATCTGTGACCAAATGTACAGTAGATTGGATGCCACAGCGATAAATAACACCAATAGTTAAAACTCCTTGAGTATATATGATTACTTTGCTTGAACACGAAGAAAAGCTCATTAATGTGTAGTGTTCTTTAGTTTCTGCAGTCTTTTTATAAAGTCATTCACATAGAGCTTGATTCTTAATATCACGCAAAGTTTAAAAAAGACAAAAATATGTAATAGCAAGAGTAAAATGTTTGTTTTCTGATGGAAGCAGGCATTGATGCTTTCTAATTAAGTGTTTTTTGATTCAACTAAATATTTACAGCAAACATGTATCCAGTAGCTTATTAGTAGAATGCTAACACCTTGCTTCCTTTGTCGGGGCACTGAGGTCCCTATAACCTCGCCTAAGAGCACTCATTACCCCCGCTCTCATCTTTCCTGAACTTCTCCCATGGCCCCATTTACCATGGGGGTACAGAAGAGAATGAAAACTGCCATCAAAAATATTTAGGTTGAGTTTTATCTTCTTTTTTATTTTCCTGTAGAAACAGTTCAAGGGAGAAGGAAAATATTATTTAGCAGTTAGGAAGGGGTAATTAAGCCAAATTGGGCTGAGTCTCCTGGTACTTTAATTCTGTTGGGGTAAATTGAAATCTTGATAGGGCTAAATCAATAAGGGAAGAACTTAGCTTAAAGATAACAAGAATGCTCTTTGTGCGGCTTTATAGATTAGTCTCCCTCCCCGGAATTCCCCTCATTATCATTAACATCAAAATATATATATTGCTTTTGAGATTATCCATGTTTTACTGATGACATATGCAAATTCATAGGACTATAGGTACCTTATGAAGAGAATGTCCTAAAAACTTGTCTTCTGGAAGACACACGCACACACACAGAGGACACAGAGGTAATAAACAGGGCTAGCTCTTGCCGGATTTTAAAAGAAAGCTTCACAGCAAAGCTGGAATTTCTGAAACTGTTGACTGTGGGATAGGACTGGAGAAGAGGTGTGTGGCCAAGAGTATGCTCAGGCATTAAGAGCTGACGTCCCCTGAGTACTTACAGGGTGCCAGGTGGTATGCTCCTAGGGCTCGTTCATTTAATTCTCCAACAAGCTTTTGAGGCAGTTATTGTCATCATCTCCATTTTATAGATGATGAACCTGAGGCACAAAGAGAAGCAATAACTTATCAAAGATTCTAGCAGAGGTAGTATACTCTCGTGTCTAACTTCATTTTGCCACAGCTATACAAAATAGGTATTTTCCTCACTTTACAAATGAATAAACTGAGGCCTGGGGAAGTTATCAATAACTTTGTTCAGGTCCCAACTGGCCAGTGGTAAAGGAAGGATTTGAACCAAGATCTGACTCTCTCAATAGCCTGTTTTTTTTTGCTCAGGAAGAGGCCTTCTGGGAAGGCTCAGGGGAACAGCTGGCATAATAAAAATATAGGAGTTCTAGCTCCTTCCTCATAAAGACAGTCAAGGTTATAAAGAAGCCTGGTTAAGCTGTTCATAACTCGTCCTAGGACTGGAGAGCAGTTGTTTACTGAGGTGTGTGAAACCCCTTCTGCTTGAGCTCTATCACAGAGAAATCGTCTGTCTCTGTCATCATCCTGGGTTGGCTTCGTTTCATTTGGCATGCCTCTTTTCAATGTACTGGGCTGTTCTATTCCTGTTTATAAATCTTTTAAGTGTGCACATTAAAGAAGTAATTAAATTGTCATTATAATTTATAGTATGCCTGAAGTCAATCACCTAATTAAACGGCAAGAGAGGAGAGGTGATAGGTTCATGTGCATTTATTAAGCAACACTGTATTAATTTAACCAAGTAAGAGAGAAAACTAATGGTCATACTAACCTGAAAAGCTTTTGCATTTCTGTTCTTTTCGGCCTAGTCATTTGAGATCCTCAACCAGTTAGTAGCACAACCCTAACATTTCTGATTATTTTATTTTTCCCCTACCCCTGATTAATTTTTAATGAAATTGGTATCTTTATGTCTTTTGTACAGAATTTTTTTGTGATACTTGTGACAGTTTTGAGGCACGCACCGTCCCACCTCTTAACTGAAAAAACAATTAGAAATATAATAGAAAACAAAATTTGAATTCAGGGTTCAATATAGCAGTCCAGATTAGATCTTGAATTATAAAATTGGCAACAAGTTACCTGGAGTCACTCAGAGAAGATTTGCTTTTCCTTGTGTAGTAGTGACTGCCGAGATACTTATTTTCTTTTTAAGGAATAACAAAACCATAGCAACAAAAACCAAAACCTGTTAGATCATAGTAAAACTCTTGCTGGAGGAAGCTATTTTTGTAAGTCTTTTTTCACATTAAGTTCTAAGCACATATCTGTGTATGTTATGTGAAGTGGGCACTGATAGCTTGGATGTATCTTACCATTGAGAGGTAATTGCAGTTTGTACTAGAGTTATCTGAATATTTACTTTTGGGTTTGAGTCTTCAGGAAAGGGAGAATACTGTATTATGTGATCAGGTATTATCCATGTGAGTGACAGATTATGTGCAGTGAGTTTTCCCCTCCTTATATTTAATTATTTAGAGAGGTTGATTGAACTGACGGTTGTAATTCTGAAAAGAGACAACCCTAAACAAAAGGAAAAACAATAGAGAGCAGAATAAAGGCATTTATCTGGGATATTTAATAGCAATACATGTAACTTAGAGCTACCAGGTGCTCAAAAAAATATTGGATGAACAAGTGTCGTGGGTAAGGATTCCAGTTTCTTTGTCCCTTCATTTGCATAAAAGATAGTGTCCACTTACAGTGTTCCTGAATAATACGTATTTTCCTTTGCTAAGTCACAGAAGCTTGAGTTGATTTGTAACATACTTGAAATAGTCTTAGTAATAGTTCTGGAATTATATACCTGGGTGTCAGTTTCTCTGGGAAAAAAAAAAATGTATCCTGAAATAATGTCTTTCCTACTCCTGATTTCTAGGCTTTTCCTAAGGTTCTTGGTTGAAGGGACCTGGAGGTTTCTGCTGACACTCCTATAGGCTGGAATGTGGGGAGAGAGCTGGTGGAGGTCTTTTCTAGTTCCAGGCTGCAGGACTGAGGAACATAGAAAGACAAGAGTGAAATTCTCAAAATGGGCAGCAGAGAGGAAAGACAGGCAGCCCCCTGACAGCCCTCTAGCTACCCTGGTTCCTTACTGGGTGGGCTGTGCAGTGGAAATGGCAAAGGTAAATCATGCACATTTGATTAGAAAATTGCTAATACGTATACATCCTTATAATACAATCTTTGTCTTTAACAGCATAAGAATTTTTCTATATTGGAATAAAAGCTACCTAAAATAATAAGGATGAGATTTAAATACAGTATTTTAAAGTAAAAAAAATAAAAGTATTTTAAATAAAGATTTAAATAAGTAATCCTTAAATGTGAGCTTTTCCATAGAAAGATGTATCTTATTCTTTCTAAAATCCTAGAACCTGTTTTGGAGTTGGATGCAGAGTGAACCCTAAAAATGTATAATATGTTAAAACATAGGTGAAGGTAGAGGGAGGTATTGTGAAAACCTTGATCTGATATTTTTCATATACTTTAAATCTGGCATGACATTTACTATGGAGTTTGATCTCTTTGGGGAAGATTTTCTAAACTCATTTAATTTCCTCTTTACTTCTCAGAACTCAATTACATCTATAGGATTCCTAAGACAGTGCATGATATTTACCATGCACTGCCTTTAAAATTATTTTGTAACATATCTTACATGCTTTTTGCTTCTTCAGAAAGAAATATTTTAGAACATTTATGCATAGTAACTATTAGTAGCCATTTATAATGAAATTGATTCATAATATTCAAAAAGATCTGAAGTTTGAAAATAAAAACAGTTATGTGTTAATGTCAGGAACATTTACAAAACTGAGAAAAAATTGATTTATATTCAAGATTTACATTAAACAATCATGAACTACTATAATTCAGAGTTTATTTATACATTTAGTTTTGTTATTTGAGGATCCATATTAAATTTTGTGGTATATAATGTATAGAGCTATTGTCAGGAAATTTAAAGAAAAATATAACCAAAATCTGTTTTTATCATTTATATGTTTTATTTGCTTTGGTAGCAAATCCATTCCTCTGTATTTTTTTGTAAGATAATTGAAAATGGTAAAAATTAAAGAAGAAATGACACTTGTCTTTTACATCTGGAATCTATTACAGCACATTTATTTCATTCTTTCTTATAATTGTTACTCAAACATATGTTTCAATTATTAGCTTTATTTCTTCATTGTGGCGATTTATATGATGGGAAAAGTGAATATAGGGTGAAAGAAAGATTCAGGTATAAATGACAGATAACAGGTTCTTAGAGGGTACAGGACAGAAATGTCAACCCCCTCAGTTTATAACCCTAAAATTTTCTGAAAAAATGTTCACAAGTAACATTATACAAATCAGAATGCTGTTTCATTGTTTTGATCATCACAGAAATTGATAGATCTCAAGTTCTTTGTGCCATCTTCCAGCAACTGTCCAGGACAAGCATCTGCTCTTGCAGGTGGACCAGCTTGAATCTCCAGTAAGGCTGCCCACTGTCTGGTCTGCTTTCTTACCATTTCTCCCTAGGTGTTCATTTTGAGATGGAATCCTTTTCTGAGTAGAAGCTCCATCCACTGAGCTTCATCTATTTATAATTAGAAAGTGTGAGACTGACAACTTAGAACCTAAGATGACATTGAATTGTTTAGAGAGAGAAGGCTAATTTCAAGGGCATTTATTTGGAAGGAAACAGATCTTCTATTTTTTGTGTGTGTGTATTAAATATTTAGTATCAGTCCCACTACAAAATATGTGTGTGACTTTCAAAAATCCTGGTCATATGTATGTTGGTATTCTGCTTTATACAAGGACGACTGTGAAACACAGAATTATTTCATTGGGCTGGTCGTCTTCTTGCAGTTCATTGGATGTTATTGCATTAGATCTTTGGTTTACATGGGACATGTATTCTTTTGTTTTTCATTTATGAAACATGGTTTATTCACCTCAAGCTTCTACTATGCATGTTAGATCTAGTTATCATTAGTTAATTTCTTTTTTGTCAACCACATGAATATTAATACTGGGAAAGTCCTTCCAGTTTCTCCATCAATGAATAGGGAAAGACTTCTTCGTCATAAAGACTGCTTTGTAATTATTGTAACAACTATTTTGTTTATATTCAAATGCTCAGAAGCCAAGAGGCTTTGGTATCTGAACCAACATTTTCCTTTGTGAATGCACTTCAGCATTTAAATACGCCCCTTTGGATTACTTTCATTTGTTACTTGTTGGAATGTGACTTCTTTGTCTGATGTATGCCTGGACTAAGGATATTTCAGCTTCCTTGAAAGTAAATCCAAGTCTTCAGTGAAATGTGAGGTGACTTAACTTCTATTTGTCTCTTATTCTGTCTATACTTAAATGAAGCACATAGGAATTAAAAAGGATTTACCACTTTTTAAAAAGTGTATTTCTTACTTCAACAAATTGCATAATACATTGGGAGTAGGTCTACGATGATTATAGTGGATAGCTTTCAAAACTTTCTAATATGAACATGCATATTGATACTTTTTTGATTCTTGAAGGAGATAGGACTATAAGTTTATTCACTTCACATCAGGAGTTCATTAAACTTTTTATTCCCTTGGTTATTCTTGATGCTAGGGTGATTATGTGAATTAACACACATACATTGAGTTGTTGTGTAGAGATTTTCTTATCTCTTTTATGTTTCCAAACAATTTAGAGAGTCTTAGTGAACCTCTATCTTTCTTTTAAAAGGAGAATTTATAGGAGAAAATAATGTATTTTGAAGTTTAATCCAAATGAAAATTTTGGTTTTGGTTAGAAACCTTCCCTTTTCAGTGACTTTCAAAGATTATCACCTCAATTTTTTGCTTAGCAAGGCAGTCATAGACATTCTATTTCCTACTTTCTTAAAAAGAATCCTTTCTCTGGTTTTTTTTGGACAAATTTATATGAATTGAATCTTACTGCCTTTTGCTTTTGAGCTTTTGCTGTTGGCTGAGGGAATATCAAAGACTTTTCCTAAAGTAACTGATAGTTATAGGATTAGGAAAAGAAAAAAAAATCATAGACAGAAATCTGCATTTATCTGCTTCCACCATGTCCCTGGCCACAAAGTAGGGAATCATAACCAATTTTTTTCACAATGCACAACAAATATTAATTGAGTACCTGGTAGGTACTGGGTCCTGTCAGAGCTGCTTTCCCCTAAAGGGCTTTTGGGCTTGTAAGAAAGGCAGATGTAAACATGGTGCAGTATGGTGGATGACTGTCCATGTAGGCAGACAGGAGGGTAAAGGTGGAGGTGTACCTACAAAGGGGGAGGGCCACTCGTTCTGAACAAATATGAGTCAACCACCTGTTGTTTTCCAGGAACTATTTAAGGTTTCGGGAACAAAATGTTACAGTGCCCCTGAGAAGCTTCCATCCTAGTGTAAGAGACAGACACATAACCTCTTTCCCAGCATAGGGTGTGTGTGTGTTGTGTGTGGTGTCAGGAGAAGGTGACATTAGAGCAGGATGAACATTCAAATAATAATGTGAACTGTGGTCATGCACTTAGAATTAGAACTCCTAGTAAGAGAAAGAAAATTAAACTTTCAAAGTGAGGAAGTTGTATAGCTTCCTATAAATGAGAAGTCATGTAAGTCACTAGAAGCTTTATGCCATGCTGAGGCCACCAGATTCCCTTGGTGGGGTTCCCCAACTTGCGGGTACCGTTGTCCTGCTTTTGGTCCTGGACTTCTGTGTGGAGCAGTGGGGTATTGCCCAAACCCAGGCTGAAATCCATTTTTCAGGGGGATACTCTCTGCTTCCTGGGCCACCGCAACTGACATAGGGGGAGACCCTAGCTCGGAAAGGACCAATCTGAACAAAAATTAAACCTAGAGTTGTAATATAAAAAAATGCCCATGATTAGGTGTTTACAGCACTGAATCTTCGACAATTAAAGAGAAAAGGTGTGGGTGGGGTAAAAAATAGCAATACCCACACTCTGAAGTTTTTGAGAAAAACAGGAAACTAGTCTTTTTTAACCAGTGATGCCCAGAACTGGTTATTGCAAAGAGGGTTGTTTTTCTGATGCGTTGTGGTCAGCGCAGCTGTGCCAGAAGCAGATTTCTGCTCATTATGAAGGCTGTCTGTGGACTTCTTTAGCTGACAGACCTATAGACACCAAGCATAATTATCAGTAGTAACCTGATCATTATGGCCGGATGGTGCTTGGAAAACAATTTGCAGAAATTCTGAAAGCCCACAAGGCCGTACAAAATAAGAGCATTTGGTGAGCATGCAGCTATTTCCGGAGTTGTGGATGACCCAGACCTATGAGCCATACAATAGCTTATTGTCGCAGAACTCTTTGAATTCTCTCTTTATTTGGATGGTTTTTTTAAGTTGACAGACGACACTTGATGACCAATGACATGATCTTCTTTCCAATTTGCTCATGAGCTCAAGTTGTGTTTGCTAACAGCATTTTAGAACTCTATTTTTGGCGAGTGACAATTAAATAATCATTTAAAAAGTAAAATTGAGGTCATGGAAATGTTGGCACTTGTTCTCAGAATCTCACAAATGTACCACCACCACTGCATTTGTAGAGAATGTAGGAAAAATGATCACAGAAAGAATCACTTGGGCAACCACTGGTTAGATTTGTATTCTTTTGGCTAATGTAAAATGCATTCAAACCAAATTGAAATATTGTAATTCTCCTTATCTGCACTGTATCTGTATATGGAAGAGCAGGTTAGTACAGACTAGTCACTGAGGTTTCCCCTCAACTTCCTGTGTGGGTTCAGTGTAATCGGGGAGCCCCTCTAAACCAGAACTCTCCCTTGCAGGCCATTTCTGTGTGCACGTGATGTCTTCTTTTTAATGCTAAAAGGGGGCAACAGACCTTTGGAAGTTGAGTAACATAACCAAGGTTTCGTCGCTTATTGCATTTGATGGTGGCCAAGTCAAGCATTTGGTCTTTGCATTGAAGGATTTACGCTTGTCTGTTTGTATCAGACTGTACAGTTATCTCTTTAATAAGTGAATTACTCATGCTGCTCGATGGTGAGGCTTGTTTGCAAAGCTTCACCCAGGCAGCATGCCTGGGCTTAGCAATGCCCCCTCTGCAGCTGACTGCCCGGGTCGCTCCAAAAAAGGCAATCGTTACTGCTATTGATTTCAGTGGCACATCGGTCATGTTAGAGTTATTTGCAATGAGACGGAAGTCAGCTCCTTGCATCTGCCTTCTCATTTCACCGCAAAATTACTGTAGACGCTTTCGTCTGTTCATGGCAGTAACATGAGTCAAAAGGAGATTCTTTTCTCTCCTTTCTCTGGGGGTGGCTTGGGGAGAATCCTGGATATTAAAGAGGAGCAGTAAGTGGAACTGGGGGGACATAAAGGGCTCTTATTTTTAACCCCTTGCTGTCTGTTTCTTAGTGAAACGGGATGAAAGTACCTACCAGTTTCCTCTCCCTAACATGGAACAAAAAGTATTGAGACAATGTTTGTCAAGTTACTCTCAAATGAGATGACAGATGTTTTGTAAAGATCCAGTTCTTCCTGAAAACAAAACAAAACTGACCCAGCCAACAAGCTTGTTTTATCAGAAGGGGCTCATATTTCAAACACATATTAAAATCCTGGTGTTTCACACAGCCCTGGGAAGTTGTAATAATGTTGAAATAACAGAAAAATGGATTTTTATCATTCTCACTTCCTTTTACATATGCACCTACTCTGGTGTATTTCGAATACACTATTATATTCAGATTTTTTTAATTTGGGGGAGTCGAAACTGAATTTTTTACTTTTCATGCTTGGCTGAGCTTGAGGCTGTCTTTGACACGATTACTTTTAATAGCCAGGCTAAACACAGTATAAAAATCTCCGGGGGTGGGGGGTGACTCAGGAAAACAGTAGCCAGTCTTAGAGGGGAGCAGCGGATGAAATCGGTCCCAGAAGAGCATTCAGTATTGCTGGGCAGTCCCCTAGAACTAATGTGGGTCTTGGCCAAACGGTTATAAATACATCAAGTATGTGTCCATTACAACTAAAGTCTCCTCAAATTTGTATTATTGTTGCTCTCCCAATTGGTGTTTGTTTGCCATTTTCATTACCAAGACGCAGTTTAAAACACACTGTTCTCTCCTTCTGTCCTTCCTAATGAGAAGATGGTGCGTGGAGGTGATGACTACCTGTGCAGGAGACTGTGGCGGCCGGGCCAGAGTGTAATGATGAGTCCTCTCCCGGCTGCACACACACTAAGACTGGGCCTTGATTTCTTGCAGTCACCATTTCTAATACAGCCTCCAGCTAAAGGGAGACTCGCTCAGTCAAGCTTGGGGCCATTTTCCTCATTTCGAAAAGGTTTCTCTGTGGGGTCGCTTCCGCCTGGGCGGTCGTCAGCTGCGCGCAGCAGACACTCCGCTCCAGTGCGCCCTCCCCGCCCTCCCAGAGGAGGGTTTCACTACGTTGCTCTTACCTACTTTCGTGGAGCACCGCTGATCATCACTGTCTGGGAAGAAAACCATCTTGGCGGTGAGAATTGAAAGGAAGGTAGGACGTGACTGAGTGAAGCTCTTTCTCTTTTGAATGAAAAAAGAGAAGACCAAAAAGAGGTTCTGCTCCTTGCCTGGGTCATGGAACTTGCCTTGCTGAGTTTTCATTCTTGTTCAGACATACAGCCCAGTAGATCTTTTCCTGGGTGGGTTGGGGTAGATTTTCCTTTAATGCTGATGAGCTGGGAGCATTTCAGGAACTAACCAGCTTGTCACTTTGGCGGTGAGGAGGAAAGTCAGTGTGTGTGGAGATGCTGCAGAGGCGGGAGGTGGCAGCGATAGCAGGGGTTCCTTTCACACTGAACCTTGCTCTAGATCTAGAAAAGTGCAGTGTGAGCCCAGTGACCAAGTTCACACCATACCCTTTCTACCAGCCTCTTGAAATTTGGCTCCCTTGATCATTTCTTCTATTAAAAAGCATATGTCACACTCTGTAATTCTGAGGAACACTTGCTCATTTGTAGAATTTCTTGTAGTTGAATCTGATCTGCATGTCTGAATAATATAGTTGTCTGAGGATTTTGTTGTAATGACTGGTTAAACACATCTGGAACACAGTAACAAAATGTTACTATGCACACTAGTTAGAAGCTAGAAGGTTTCTCAGCTGGATTGCTGTTGGCATTCCGGTTGGGTAATTCTGTTGTGGACGGCTGTCCTGTGCATTGTAGGCTATTTACCAGTATCCCCAACATCTACCCACTAAGTGACAATGGTTTCCCTGTTCTGATCATGATAACAAGAAATAACCCCAGACCTTGTCCATTGTTCCTTGGGGGGCAAAGGCACCCTGTTTGGAACTGCTATGAGTTAGCACTACGTGGGAGGAGACTTGCACATCTACCAGCCCAAAGCAGATTTTCATTAACAACATAAAACTCAACTTTAAGAAGGCCAGAGTACGAAAAAATGGAATGGGAGTGTTGAATTACTGAGTCATGACTATTCCTAGTTAATGACAGAGGGAAGGGCAACCCAAACCAGGGGATTTCCCCTGCTGGCTTGTGGCAGGAATTCCCTTTCTCTTCCTCTTGCACTCAACTTTCGGACACTCCCTTTTGCTGACTGCCTTAGCTTCGGATTCACTCATTTTCTGCATCCTTTTTTCCCTTCTATCCTTCTGCCTCCTCTGTTGGTACCAGTGACTGGGCATGATGCTGCCTTTGACAAAGCATTGGAGCTTTGAAATGCTTCCTCCTGCTGCCAAAAGCCCATGACTACACTCTGAGAGTGTATCTTGCTCTTCTTACCTCATTTCTTACTTCTTAGAGTCCTGCCTAGACTTTCATGACCCACGTAGGAAAAGACAAGAAGCCATTTCTGATCCTTGAGTCAGGTCCTCAGTGTGACCATTTTTCTAATAGAAGCCGTGCATGTAAGGTAAATAGGTTCTGTAGAACTTCTATGGGACTTCCTTAGGTCAGTTCTCAACTAGGTTATATAAACTTTGGAATACCAAACAAACTATTGGTGCATCTGGATTTGGAGGGACCCATTCCAAAATTTTATACGGTAGGCTTGAAAGTGAACTTTGGGAGCACAACTTCTTTTTAAATAGGAATCACTTTGAGAGACTGAAAAACAGGTGGTATAGTCCATCTTGGACAGGTTTCAAGTGTAGAAAGCCACCCCCTTTCATTCGGACTGCAACTTCCCACCCTAAGCCCGAGGTTTGGAGGACAAACAGGCTGGGCCAGCTGTGGTTTTTGTCTCTGCTGTAGAGAAATATAGGCATCTGGCAATCTCTGTGAATTTTTTTTTGGACATGTTTTTCTGTATAACCTTTGCCAAATGTGCTTAATTTGCCAAAGTATGTCAAAAGAGGGAAAAAGGAGTTTTTTAATGTATGCTTTAAGATAGCAGTTGAAGGACCACAATAAGAAAGTAACTGGAATCTTAGCAGATTCTAGAAAGATGTGTGTTGTAAAAGCTTACAATTAAGTTAAGGAGAATTTAGATTCATTAAGATTTATAAAATACCTTGCTTTTTGTTTCTACATCAAGTAGTAAATGTTTACATCAGATTTGTCAAAGGTGGGAGTGTTTATCATTTCAGACTAGAAAAGATAGAGGGGAAAGCACTTCTACTTCAAAATTCAAAAGGACCTCTAGAATCTACTATTCTTAGTGCTTTTACAAATCCTTTCTCTCTAAATATACCAAGATTTTGCACAAATCGATGTGTTAGATTGAATGGTATCTTCATTTGAGGTAGAATGTGGGAATGATGGACAGGGATGTCTTTTGGGAATTTTCAAGTGTAGATGTTTTAGATTATTTTCAAATTGGATTCAGGGCGCCCAGGAACATCTAGTTGTGATCGATTGAACATGGGTCTGTTTGAATCACCTCTCAATTTGAGGCTTCATTCATGGCAGGAGGGCTGCTCAGCCCCCACGTTTAGAGGAGAGTCGCTTTCCTCAAATGCCATGACACAGTTCCCTGGTGACAAAGCATGCTGTTTGTTACAGGATCTATACATTAACAACCTGTTTTGATGTCTGCCTTTCACTAGCTCCTCAGTTTCATAAGGACGAGAAGCATGAGCTTTGGGAGTACAGAACTGTTGTTTGTTGAAAGAATAATTAAATAAATGAGGGGAAAGAAGTTCATCACTAACACTGCAAAAAATCATAATGCTATTTTTGATAGAAAAATGAAGACTTTTCCCAATAATGAAATTAAAACACAAGTTAAAAGAATATCATGTAGTATTTTTTTTTCTTTTTTGAAAATGTGTGCCTTTTATTGCAAAGAAAGAAATATTATTTTTGTAGAGAAGGAGAGCACTCCATAGCCTCTAAAATTAATCTAGTGGGACATGGGTATGTAAAGTCTTCCAATCCTATCAATTTTAGTCTTACTTTAAGTGATAAACACTTTCCAGTGCCAAAGTAAATTAGGACAATGATTTGGGTAAAAGTATACTCTTGAGCTGTGTAAGAAAGATTTTGATTTTGTTGCCAGATTTGGAGCAATGACCTTCCTTCTAAATGTGAAAACATTTCATCACTGTACAAGACCTGTTTGACCCCCCTGAAACTATTGCTGTGTGGTTCGTCATACCAGCTCAGATAGTAAGTGAGTAGTCAGGAATGACTCAACATATTAAACTTTCTTTGATTTGGTAGTGGTGGTCCGTATTTCAGATCAAAAGCATGAGGGGGACTGAAAATTGAGCCCATATAACTATAAAGTCCTTGCATTTCTTCAACCCAACTACCTTCTTACATTGCGTCAGTGTGTACATTTTCAAGAGCATTGGTTTAAAGTCAGACTCACTGGATTAAAAAAACACTTTCAGCCCTTGCTGTGAGGGCATGGACAAGTTCTTTAAAGTGTTGAGGCCTCATATCCTCTGGAAGATAAATCATAATTGTACCTGCTTCATACAAGACTTAATGAACTAATACACCCAATTTACTTAGCAAGCATTGCTGGAATGAAAGGGTTCAGTATGTTGATTATTTTTATCATTCGATGAGATTATTGCTTCAAACTCCATTATTGTTTCTAGATCTTTTGTTTTCTTAATGTTTTCAGTAATAAACCCAAACTTTTCAGCTTCCTTTTTGTGGAAATCAAAGCAGTCTAAACAGAATCTAGACTGCCAAAACCATCTGCGGCATCTTACAAGGAAATCAGATGATACTTGGTGTACATATGTGTATCTGTATATGAAGGAGCCACAACCCTAAATCTTAACAGACTTGGGGGCAGGAAGACCCACTCTTGTTTGGGAGCTAAATCCTATTACAAGGCTTTATTTATTTCAGGCCTACAAAAGATGCTTCTCTTGGTCATTTTCTTTCTCATATTTTATTTAAAACATAAAGATAAGTGGAATAGGAAAACTTAAGCTTGTAAAAGAAGTACCAAAATGCTGCTTTTACTTTTTCTATTTCCCAGAAATTGATTTTATAAGTCATCTTCAAAGGCCCTAAGAAGCACTTTTTAAAAAAGATTTATTTATTTATGCATACAAGCTGGGGTACAGGCCAGAGGCAGGGGGCAGAGGGCGGGATCACCAGAGACAGAGTGGGGAGCAGAACAGGCAGATTGATGGAAATACACCACTGAGGGGCGCAGCAGGCAAGGCAGGAGAGGTCTGCCATGGCATGTGGGAATCTCCCGGGCTGGGCATTGAACTCATGTCGCCGCTGCTGACAGCTCCACAGCGCAGCGCTTAACTGCTGCGCCACCAGGGACGCCCAAGAAGCACTTTTTTAAAGCTGAGTTTTCTAATCATATGAATGTAATTATAATCATGCCACACAACCATCACACTGTAAAAGGGACATTTTCACTTGGTATAATTTCATGTTTATTCTTTTCGATTCAGGTTATTTCCTTGACATGTTGTCACTTTCAGGGCAAGAGCCCTAGTTAGGCAAGCCCCCACCTTGTCCTGAGAGGATGAGTTGGTCACCAGCTGTTGAGAGAGAGAGAGGCTGCTAGGTTTTTTCAGGGCACCCCTTCAGAAGTTCCCTTGGGGTCCTCACTGGTAGAGCCAAATTTAGGTTGAACTGTAATCGCCAGGTTTAGGTTTAGGTTGAATGAAATGTTTCAGCTTCCCGAAACAGGGCTGCTTCTGTCACAAACAACTGGCTAGTTTAAGCTTGATTTTTATTTCTCCCAATGAAACTTGTTATTATCGCACCAACTTAAAATGTTTGAAAATAAGGGATGTATGTGGATGAGCTGTAGTTTTCAGTTTTGTTCAGCTCAAAAATTCCATGATCAAAATTTACCTTTGCCTTCTGGTACTTTTACTTTTAAGATTTCTTCAGTTTTATGTGATTTCTGACTGATTCCTTTTGGCTCCTTCAAATCAATATTTGTGGTGAGTTAGTTGCTGAGAATTTGAAATTTTACTTTAGCACAGTCAAGTCATCATTATGTTTTTCCACTGTCACCAAAATTTAATCCAGTAAAATCTTGTTAGAATATTTTTTTTCCAGGGCCGTAGCTATTAAAGGTCGCTAAACTTGGAAAATTAAACATGCTCAAATGTCTTCCATTTTGAAAGTAAATATACAAACAAACTAAAACCAATAATCCTAATGGCTTTCTAGCCCTACAGTACCTATCTCCACTGCATCAGTTCTAACCACCTGCTTTAGAAAGAAATATCTGTAACCTTGATTGTGAAATTCAGTGAAATCTTTTAGGGCTTTGACTTATTTGACCTGTTGTTGGTTTGTATTTGACTTGGTTTATCATGTAAATGTTTTCACCACTTGACTCTTTCACTTATTTTCCACCCCTCCCCCACTCCTGGGTTTTTCTAACTTTCCCCCAAGTGGCGCCCATGAGTTTCTTGCTCTCTCTAGTTTCCCTAGTGGATGTACACACACAGATGTTAATGATGCTGATGACCCTCCAAACTGGATTTTCAGTGACTTCGTATCTAGATGTCCAGCTGTTTGATTGGACATTCCTATTTGGGTATTTTAAGGCACCTCAAACCCAATTTGTTCAAAAGTGGACGTGTTTCTTCTCCAACTTGTCTACCTGACAAGATTCTGCTGATTACCCCAGCTTTCTTCAAGTGTCTCTATTCCCCCGGTTCTTCCTTGATACCTGCCCCTCGCTCACCTGCAGGCGCTACTGTAGCTGGTACTACAGCATATTTCATCTGTCTGCAAGCCAGGGAGTTTCCGAGGTCAGAAAACACACTGGCATAGCATGTGGTGCAACACGGCACCTGGCATGTGTTTGGTGCCCGGCACGAGAGTATTGAGTAGATTGACAGGGGACCGGGAAAACAGATTGTAGCTATTGGGATGGGAAACACAATTTTAATTTCACCCTGCCCAAAAGTTTGTAAGCGGTTAGATAACCAAAAGAATTTTTTACAGTTTTTATAAAAAATCAGACCGTCAGCCTGATGGGTTGGAGGCAGCCCCTGGGACTCCAGAAGGGAACCGAAACTTTTATTTCCTTTCCAGTCCCAGGCTTCATCTGCTGCTCATACTTGGTTTCAGTGGAGATCCATTCATGGAATCGTGGCAGCAAGTGCAGTGTGTTGAGTGCCTTCTGCAGCTATTTCAAGAAGCATTTGAATGGACACAGCATAACTCCATGCTCTGCTTGGGGGAATATTTAGGTGTGATTGTTATTTAGATGTGTTGACTCCCGCCCTTTCTCCTTCCCAAACAGGGCTGGGTGGGTCTGGATAAGAAGATGATCTTTATGTCTCCATTTACTTAGGCAGAAAGTAAGACTTTATGAAAACTTATGACTTCATTTGCAGAGGAAGTAATCCCTGCTCCACCCTCCCACCCCTCCCCCATCCAAATGAGATTGTATATCTGGGTGTGCTAGTCATACCCATTTAAAATGATGTCTAAATCCACTAATATTATGTTCATCCTTTGATACCAGTAACTCCATGACATTTCACTGAAGGAACATTAGAAAAATTGTTATTGCAATCCTTATGTTGTGGGATTAGCTTCTAACTAAATAGAACAGGTATCTTGTTTCCATGAGTTAATCCATGTTAATTTTAAAAATAAGTCTTGGTAGTGAAGACTCATCTTGACCGTCCTGAATGTAATATTAAGTTTCTTGCACTGGATGCTAGACCATGACAGAATTATGCAACTGTTTCCTTCTGGCATCTGTATAAATCAGAGGTCATCCCAGATTGAACAAAAAGTTTAAATACATGAATAAAAATTCCACTTGGCTTTTTTACTACTAGCAAACTTCACATCGATTTGTAGTTTTGAAGTATTTTGTGGTCTTTTACTGGTTTGGTAGTCTTTTATGAGGAACAGCAAACAAAACATCCTGTTTTTATAATTTCCAGCACAGGTCCCAGTGGAATTATTACAGAAATAGCTAAGGTCCTTCCTATATCAGTTAGCAGTTTTAAAATTTCCATTATTTAATGTTTCTCTTCAAAGTCTTAGAAGTGTGAGTAAAACAAAATTGATTTGTATCCTCAGGCACTGGCGTCCTGCTAAGTGTTAATTGTCCAGGGTTTTTATAAAGAGTTTGAAGAGAACTGAAGGAAAGGTAGGACCTGACCATCAGCAAATATTTGGAAAACTCTTCTATTTTTTTTCTTGGCTTTGCTTCTGTTTTATCTTTGGGAAACTTTGCAGGTTACTTTATATGTTTGCTTATGTTAAAATAAGTGAAAATTGAAGAGAAAAGATTTTTTGCAGGTTGTAGTATACCTTTAGGACTGGTAAAAGCCTGGATGATGATTCAGAGGCTGAAAATAGCTCCACATTTTATGCAATCAAGTAAAACTCTGTACCTTGGCCTTCCCCACATGGGATTAGCAAGGAGTCGGGAGTCATTCCACCCCCAGATTGCCACCAGAGGATGACACGCTGGGCCACGCCAGCCTGCAAGCCTGAGGGAGCATGGGCCGCTCCAGGAGAACCCTGATGCACAGGGTGGATTAGAGTTGAGTGACCTCAACTATTATTCATTTCCTCTGGAAGGAAACCTCACAAGGCGTCTCTGTTCTAATGAACATGTGTGCAGAGTGGCTTCTCATGACCTGCACTCCGGGTCTCCCTTTGAGGCTTGTCTTCCTGACGGGCTTCAGCTCACCTCAGCCTCCAGCCAGGTCTTTAGGATTAAGGTTCCTCCAGGTTAAGACCAAGGAGGGAAGAGTGAATTTTTTTGTTGTTTGGGTTTTTTTCCTTTTACTCTTACAGATTTTTTTTTCCTTTGAATTCTGTATGCTTTTCTGCAAACGCTATAAAACAAAGCCAGGAGGGTGGGAAATGACTCCTGAACTATTTCTGGTGAGCAGGAGGGTAAGCTTTTCCAGGTGGAACATCCTCGGTGCAAAAGCTGAGCCATCTTTGTGACTGAGAGTTCGAGGCCTCAGCTTAAGTCCTTGTTATCCCAAATGCAGCTATAGGCTGTGTCCTGTCAAATAAATAAAACTGTCAGGTTATAATTAATGTGCGATGACACTCTAATTAAACAGAATTGATGGGAAATATCTTGTAGGATATTAGCCATGGAACAGTGATGCTTGCATTGAAATGATCTTAATTACCCCTTAGACTTAATGCCCTATTAAGATGAACAGGAGAATGTCACATCTCACTTAGCTGTATTGTTTTCGACAGTGGCTGCGGGCTGGAAAGGGCCAGGGAGCATTAACTTCCATTGTCCTGTCTGCAGACAGGAGGTTTGGGAATGTATATTCTTTTCTTTTTTAAATTCTTTCTTCAAAGGAAATTAAATCACAGCCCTGACAGGAGAGGGTAAAATCTCGAAGCAGAAGACCTCCCTTTGCTTGGAATCTACTGTCTCCTCCCAGGCCCAGTTTGCTATTGTCCTAAGGCAACACACTACCCTGCTGCTTCTAGCATCTCTGGCCCCAAGCCAGCCTCCTGGGGCCTCTGGCTTTGAAGTGAGGAGCAGGCTGTCCTCTGGGTCAGGCTGTTGTTACCCTGGCCTGGGCTTTACTCACCCAGAATGCCAGGAGGGATGTTCATTTTTGACAGCCCCACAGCAGAGGCGGCCTGTCTTCCTGGTGTCAGCCGTGAGTGGGGCCCCCAGCCTCTCAGCTTGGCTCAGCTGACTTCTGCCTTTCCTGGGAGAGCCTCTGCTCTGGGGAAGACACCAGCTCTGCCAAAGTGCTATCAGTCTGAAGGGCCTCCTTGGCAGGCTCAGGGGAACTGACCCGGCAAGTCCAGCAGCTTCCTCTGGGGACTTTGCATTGACCTTCATTTGATCTAGGCCTGGCAACCCTGGCCTAGGAAATCTTTATTAACAGAACCTTTTTCCATCAGAGTTCTAGGCTTGTCTTTAGACGTCTGTGCTGCTGTAAATTTAACTGATCACTTCTGGTAAAATCTATTTGTTATTTTAAAAGCAGGTGGGCACATAAACATGGAGGATTATAATGGTAGATACTGAGAAAGAAAACAATGGGGGTGTACCTTATTACTAACCCAAAGGCTTGACTCAGGGGGAAGAAGAAGGAGGGGGGAGGGAGCCAGAGAAGGAATTTCTCATTGATGAACTGTCTTCAGAAGGGCCAATTTAATTCAAATAAAAATTGCCTCAGAGAACTGAAAACAGCCCGTGTCTTGTTCTAGTTTAGATGACACAGTAGCTTGTACTGTATCTTAACAGAATTAGTAGGAGCATAGCTCACAGAGGGCCAGTTTCTTGCTCTGCTCTAGGAAAGCCCACTCCTCAGATATGTCTCTTCACCAACCATTGTTTATTTCTTTGTATTAAGTTGCATAATGTCCCGAGCTCTTTTAGTTTGTTTTCCTAAAGCAAATTCTTTTTTTAAGGAGAACACATTGCATTTCTGGTAGCTTGGTATGAAAAATGGTGCTAGTTCTTTCTCTGCAGTGGGTGGAGGAGTACAGCCTGCAAGATCCCATGACCTAGTTAGGGAGAACACCTGAAAGGCTTCAGAGTAGAAAGGGGAAGAGATTTGAAGATGACAAAACTTGATGGACTTTTTAGAGTATGCCAGTTTGCATTCTGTTTAATGCTTTGCAGTCATTCATGGGTGGCAATTTAGCTTCCTCATATAAATCTCTTTTGCTTATCATTAATGAATCCGTGTGTGTGTGTGTGTGTGTGTGTGTGTGTGTGTGTGTGTGTGTGTTAGATGGGGGGGGCAGGTAACTCCTCTGGTGCATCTGAAATATTAGAGCTTTATTTAGCACAGCTCTGGGCTGGAGGTATCTTATAACATTCAAATTCATATACTTTGAAACTACAGAGTTTTGCCATAATCTGTTGCCTGAACTCCTTATTCCAGAAAACACAGGGGAGTATTGTAGGACAGGAACATGAGAGGAACCATAGCTGTGATTAAACCATATTTGTGGCATGTAATAAGAATAGGAAATGAAGTATTTGCCAGATTTCTATATATATCACTTCTTACTCCTTACGGTAAGGTAATGAGTTGGTAGCTCAAAAGACAGAACTGGAACTCAGGTTGCCAGCTGATCTGGGAGGCTAAAATGTCCTGTTTTCTTTCACATGCTTTCCTTCCCTCTTGCAGCTTACAGATCCCTCATCTCCCTAGAATTATTTCAGTCAAAAAAAGTTTAGAGATTGAATTCTCATGTTATTTTGACCTTGGCAATCGTCTTTTCCTTTTCTGTTAAATCCATTGGGTATGATCTCAAACCTATTGTGAGTTGACAGAAAAAAACTCTCTAAGGAGATCAAAAAAAAAAAAAAAGCTAAGGTATAATTCATTAATAATTTCACTCTGTTTCTGGATGTGTTTTCTTCCTGTTGTCAGCCGGTGTGGGAGGAAAAGGAAGAATAAGGATGGAACTGAGGGTGTTGTGTGGGTATGTGCCATCCAGAAGGATCTCATAGGAGAAAAAGAAAGTGCTTTTATTAATAATAAAATTCAAAATAAGTACCAGAAGATTATTAGTTATATTATGGTGAAAAGATATATTTTAATGCTGTTAAAATTGTTAATCATTTAAGCCATATGCTAATCAACAGCATACATATGCATAACTGTATGCACAAAAGTGATAATTTTGTGTTATCAGGCTTAAAGCTAAAATGTCATTAATAACACTGTTGCTGGTGCCAATGGTGAAAATTTGCATGAAATTAAGGCAAGACTGCCCCTTATTTTTACTGTTCTAGAAGAGCTTTATAATTTCTAAACCTCCAGATTTTAAACAAGGTGGAAAGTTCCCTTGGCTTGGTTAAAATTTCAAATGATAATATCTATACCTCAAAGCAGGTGCACCATAGTTTTCTCTTATTGGAACTAAAAGTGATCCTTTCTAGAACTGTCTTTTCTGGTCTGCTCCTTTTTCTGTGTCTATATCCCCCAAATCTGGTAGCAAAGCCTGATTAAATCTGAGCTGCCCTATGAATCCACTTGCCTCTATTCTAGCCCCTATGGAGCCCTTCTTGTTCTCAACTCCTATCAATGTTAGAATCATTATGCATTTTATTTTATTTTTTTATTTTTTAAAGATTTATTTATTTTTGCATACAAGCTGGGGTGCAGGCCAGAGGTGTGGGGACAGTGAAAGGGTTCACCAGAGACAGAGTGGGGAGCAGAACAGGCAGATAAACAGAAATACACTGCCGAGGGGAATAGCGGGCGAGGCAGGAGAGGTCTGCCGGGCCTTGTGGGAATCTCCCTGGCCTCGCATCGAACTCGTGCCGCAGCTGCCGACAGCTCCACAGCGCTGTGCTTAACCCGTTGTGCCACCAGGGAGGCCTCATTATGCATTTTATCATTTAACACTAAATGTTTTGAAAAGTGACATTTATGTCTGTTGACTCAGGGATTATGTTGTGCTTTATTATTTCCTAAAGCAGCTAGTCCAGTGTTAGCTGCATTGCACACATTCTTAATTGCTTGCTTTTTATTTCTGTTGTCTGGTGATTAGTAAACCTTTGTTAGACACTAGAACCTGGCTTCTCAAAGTCTGGACCTTGGCCAGACAGTGTCAGCATTACCAGGGAATTTTGGCTAGTTGGATACCATCTGGACTTACAGAATTTAGGTTTAAAGCAGATCCTTAGGTGATTCATATGCATGTTGAAGTTTTAAAACAGTGTTGAGGAAGGTCCTCTTCCCAGGGAGGGTTAGAGTGAGACCCCAGGAACCTTTTGCTCTCCCTTTGGCCTTTAGTTCATTCTTGTGACTTAGTTATCTGTTGCCAAGTGAAACTACCTGCTCTTACTGTAACAATGAGATTGTGAATTTAGTTTTGACATAGAAAAATGATAACATTTAAAAATGGTCAGAGAACTCTGTTGAAATCCTTGGGACTGTATTTGTAATCTGATTCAAGACAACCACAAGCTCCAATCACTAAAATCCTCCCTTTTTTTTTCAGTCACTAAAATGCCTTTAAATGGCTTCTTTAAAATTCTCATACTGAGGAGCAAAAAGTATGATTTCCCTTTCCTTAGTTACCTTTTTTTTTGCACTTGAAGTGCTGACACCCACTCAGCGTGCTATTTTGAACTCTGGGAAAGAAAATTTGTGGGCATCTTGCAGTCTTTCAGGAAACGAGGCTTAGATTAAATATTTGCCACATTTTCTGTGTGTTTCTTTCTTTAGGAAAGTGGAGAAGCACATCACCTATGCTTTCACTTAGCCTGACACATAGTGTGAGTTTCAAAGTGTGTGTGGAAAACCACTTCCGGCCTTATTTGCTCCCCTTCCCACAGATAGTCTGATTCCCACCCCTCCATTTCATCTTTTTTCCTTCTCTTCCTCTCACCATAAGGCCTAGAATTCTTCATGTGCCACATAGTTTTTGTAAAATATAAGATTCTTTGAAACTTTCTAGTTTTGTTAAATCAAGGGAGATAATCCATGGATTTAAAAATAAACATGAACAGTAGTATGTAGACTGTTCTCAGTAAAGTATAAGTTTAAAATATTTTAATCTTAAGTGATTTTTCTGTCGCTTTTTCACTATCTTTGAATCCAAACCCATTTGAAAGATAGGAGATAAAAGACATTCATCGAGATGGAGGGAAGAAAGGAGTGTGTTTTAAACACAGCTATGTTTTAAATGAACTCTGGGCTTTGTCTTATAAATAAACTAAGAAAGTAAAATGGTTTCACAGGATATTATTTTGTGGTGGTTGTCTTATTTACATAGAGTTTGATTTCATTTTTTAAAAGATTTATTTTATTTATTTATGCATGCAAGAACTGGGGTGTAGGCCAGAGGTGCAGGGGATGAGAGAATTCACCAGAGACAGAGTGGGGAGCAGAACAGGTGGATCTACTGAAATACACTGCTAAGGGGAGCCCCAAGCAAGACAGCTAACCCACATGGGGATTGAATTCATGCAGCAATGATTGGCGTAGGTTGATAGTGTTACCCAAGTCCATGTGGTAAAGCACATGAAAAGTGCATAACATGATGCCAGTCACATAGTATTTATTCAGTTTGAAACAAATGTTTCATTGAAAATATGTAGAACAGTATAACAAAACAGAGAATTCAGAAATGGATCCTTATAATACAATATACACATTAATTATAAAATAGCAAACTTAGTGAATAGTATTGTGGATTACTTGGAATTGTCAAAAGTATTTGAATATGTACCTTATGCTATGAATCCAAATATATGCTGGATATATTAAATGGATAAATATCTAAAAATAAACTTAAAAAACAATTTATAGAAAAGTTAATATATATTTAATATACATTAAAGGGCCATTCAAATTCATAAGCAAAAATATTACCTAAATGTATTTAGATTATATAATCTTAATATAAAATGAAAAACTTTACAATTATTGTTAAATGGGAGAGTAATTATGGTTACCATTAAAAAGCAATCCAAAAATGCCATTTTACATTAAATAAGCCACCAAAAAAATTAAATCAAATATGTTGATGAGGAAGTTTAGTGAAAATGGAATCCTCATATATTCCTGTTGGCTTTATCAATCTCTTGACATTCATATAGTTGTAAATATCAAGCTTATAAAATATTCATAGTCGAATTTAACAATCTTATTTCTATTAATGTTTTAAGGGAAAAAAAAACAATGCCACTAGAGTTAAAAACAAATGAGAACATCTGAAATGTCCTCACATGTAAAAATGATTGAGGAAATGACTACATATGACTAGTAAAAAATGAAACAGTGAATTACATGGAAACTTAAAATGTGTTTATGAAATGATAAATAAAAAAATAGAATGCATAATTAGCATTAGAGAGCATCTGTGGGAATATACTTACTTGGGCTAAGTATTTGTGAAAGTATTTGTGTTCAGGTGGGAGGATTAAGGGTGTTTCTTTGGGTAAAAATGTCTTCAATGATGTCATGCATTTATAAGGGAAAATAATACAAATGACTAAGTAGGGCAGCTGAACTGACTCTGGCTGTTAGGGCACTGCTTTCCAAATGTGACTTTGGGCTTCTGCCAAAATATGCCAAGCTGTCTTGGGTGTGTATCAATCTTAAGGTGTTTCTAGTTTCCTTATTCTCCTTGGCCAGTTTTGCATTAGGTTTGCAAAGAAGCAAGTGGATTGTAGCCATGACAAAGAAGGTATCATATTTGTGGGTCTTTTCTCACTTATTTCAAATTTATTTTCTTTCCCACTTTCTTCCTAGACTGAAAAACATCTTTAACATTGTTGGTGCTGAATAAACCCCTGATAGTATTAATGAACTTTTGCCTACAGGAGGCAAAGCAGCTGTATGATATAAAGGGAAGACTAGTGCAACATTAGTCATGTAACTGCCTTCTAGGTACATGACCTTGGGCAAGTGACGTTGACCTTCTGGGCCTGGGTCTCATTCTTAACAGACAGAGAGTGTTTGATGACCTCTGAAGATTAGTTTAGGGCTAAAAAGACATCATTCACAAACTTACTGCAAGGTACCATTTTCTGTTGGGAAGTGCTCTGGAAAGAGCTAATTTACTGTATTCAGTGGCAACAGGTACAGACAGCTCAGCTGCCCCCAGGGAGTGTCAGGTCAGCTCAGGGAGCATAGTTCCTGTACACCACATGGTGTAAAGTATTCAGCTGGAGGAAGTTACTCATGTCCAGCATTAAGGGTACATCTGATTTATTACATGTGAATAACTGAAACAGACCAATTGGTGATAACTGTGATGAAATATTAGCTAATGATGAATCACTTCATTGTTTAAACCATGTAACTGACTGAAATATAAATTTCAGATGTATTTAGTTTTTCTGATGGGGTCCAACCACCACTAACTGAGATGGCTTTTTATTCTCCTAGTATGGTGAGGCAGGCAAAAAGAAAAAAGAAATAAAACAGATTCAGCTGTTTTCATCAGGTTATAAAGCTATTTTAGTGTTGGGCCACTGGGTGGTATAGAACTTGTAGGGGATCTGCTATCCCAACTTGGGGTGATTCATTTCTAAGGAAACGAACTTTTCTAAAGGACGTTGCATTGTGGTTTGTAATGCCTACACACGAGGCTCGCCTATTTCAGAGGCAACTGATCTGTTATTTTTGTGCTGATTAGGAGCAGTCATTTCACTGACTCATCTTTAGAGGTGGCTAATATATTTTTACTTACTGCTTCTAAAGTTTATTCTGAACTGTTCATAATACTACTGGAAAAGTCCTAAGCAATTGAAATCCCTGACCACTCCAGTAAGTGTCGTTAATTGAAACTAGAGTACAGTTGCTTTATATGGGTGAAAAAAACTTTTTAAGATACTCACTTAAATGATTCGGTTACACTCCAGAAATAAGACAAGAACTTCATAATTTAAGAAGACAGTGCTCTACCTAAGAAGTGAATGAACAGAAAAGAAAGGCAGATCTAGACTTTTGAATAGATCACGTGCACAATATGCAGTGAAAAATCAGAGAGAGAGGATCTGTAGGTGTCTTCAAGAGTCTTCTGCAACCTGAGAGGTTGTGCCCTCACTCTTTTCTTGGAGACTAACAAAAAGAAGTTCTGAACAGTGCACTAACATAGACACTACATGGCAAGAATTATGGAATGATTTTATGAAATTAATCACCAATATAATTTGAAAGAACCTTTATAACTCTCATAAAAGGCCTAGAAAAATTCAAACAGTTTTCACGGCTCTAGATATTTAAATGTGAAAATGATGTGTATTGTGCTTTTTCTAGTTTATTATGTTAGGTCAACATTCATTGATCCAGTGTTATTTCAGATAACCAAACCATTTGACATTTGTCGTAGTTGTGGCAAGAACCCTAGAAAAATAATTAAGACTATTTATCTCTGTGAAAGATATCTTTGGAGACCATATCCAAATGAATTTCCTAGAAAAATGGTTTCTTGAATAATACTAAGACTAGAAGAAAGACATAGGTTGTCTTGAAAGTAAAACCGTATTTCTCATCACTACTGTGGATTGCTACTTAGTATGTGTAATTATGGCTATTTGTTTTCTGTTACGTGTTTGCTTCAAGTTCTTTTTTTTTTTTTTAGCATCTGCCTTATAATACTGGATAACAAATCTATTTCAACATTTAAAAAATAAGATAAATCATCAATTTTACTAATATGTGTAGTGGGGGTGTGGGAGTTAATATGTGGCTAATTCCAGATTGCATAATATAATAAAAATTATATATTTAAGACTTTAGAAGAGGTTATTGAACTTTTGCTTGCGTATGGTTGCGTTTGATATCCTGGAACTTTAAAACATACTAAGTCTACCCGGGAGAGACCTAAATCTGGATAGCTGGATGCCGTCCAATTGTCTGCTTCACCCACAGCACCCCATATATATCAGCCTCTTGCCAGTTGAGATATAACTGCTTTCTCTCCAGCTTTCTCTTTGAAATGAGATTGTAATTTAATATTTGTGCTTCATGTCTACAGGTAAAATGAATTAGCTGATAGTATTTATAAACTGTAATTAAGCTGTTTATGAGGTCTTTGGTGAATACTTTCTGTGGGAGACAGAATATAACTTCTCAGATTGATCTGCAAATTCATGCTAGTGAATTCTTTCCAGAAAGATCTATCTAGTTATTAGTTTATATTCCTCAACAGCAATCATAAGTAGCCAGGACTTAATAGCTTTAAGGAACTACAACCTACCCATTGCATTGCATCAGTAAATTAATGAAAATCAGTGAGTAGAATTATAAAGCCAACACTCACGTCCACTTGTCATCTCTAATTTTAAGTATCTTAATGACATAGCTGTCATTTCCATGCGCCAATCAGTACTGAAAATACACTCTCCTGGCCTCACACTTTGTTGTGTTATTTTATTGTTTTCTCTATGCTTGAACATTCATTTTAACTCAAACTGGAAAATTTAATATAGTTACCAGAGGCTTTTATTGTTTTGTAGTTTCAAGAAGCACAGTAAATTAGGAGATATAATAACAATCTTGATTTGATTTCCATGTTAATATATAGATCATATTATACTGCCCTGATTTAAATACTTTTTTTTTCTTTCCTCGTTAGGTGGAATCTTTGAAATTTTTAAAAGACGATGGCAATCAGATCTACTTAAAAAATTAAGTGCATTGATTTGGTTGGAACACGCTGTTGCCAACTTCTTAATATTCAACTTCTGGGTAAGTTGAGTCAAGGGCTTTTTACATGGTTTAATTTCAAAGTAATCTGAAAGCTCTCTCAAGCCCAACAGTAAGTTTCATGTGAAATTTTGACAGGAATGATAACTAAGATGTCTTAAAAACTCTGTGAAAGATGTGTGGATGCTATCTGGGTGAACATGTTTGTAAGTCTTTACTGCATCACTAGAACTACCCTGTTTAGAATGATGAAATTAGAAAATATTGTCTTTTGTAGCTTGAAACCAGATCCTTTTACTTGCTATTAGAATGACTGTTTGCTAGTTCCAATCTTGAAATAATGTCACAATACTAGATGTTACGTTTTAGTGAGATATGCATTTATAATCGTACTCTGTTGTATCAAATTCAAATCTAAGGTATAATGAACGTTTAGAGCAAGTTAATAATTCCCCCCATTTAAAAACATGTTTTCATTTTACATGAAGTTTGATTTCTGTGTAATAAGAATAGAAACCTGAAGGATTCACTCTATTCAACTTCTTTTTGGCACTGTGTTACTTTGGAAAACTCTTGAGGTAGAAAACTCTTAACCAGGAGGAATTTAGGCTTTTAACAAATTATTTGTTTTGCCAAGACAGAATTTAGTGGGAACAGGACTTTGGCTACTGTTAAAATGTCAGTATAGTAAAGCCTGTCTCTGTCAAACAGATTTTTGGCATCAGAAATCTAAATGATACTGATTTTAGGGTTTGGTATTTTTTTTCAATCTAGGCGAACTCATGCTTTAATTAACTCTTTAGACAGTAACAGAGAATTTGGAAAAAATTTGTATTCTTAGTCTAGGTCACAAGATGTTTGGGTCAGGAGCTTTAAAGGCAAAATGAAAAGATTCCCAGTAATTTCCATTGTTAGGGGCACATGGCGCCATTTGAAAAAGTTTGGGGATAATTAAAGGGATAGAAGACACTTAGAAGAAAAACCCATCAGGAAGAGAAGTGTTAAAAAGTTTCAAAAGCAAAGGCTTAATTTCTCCAATAGCTATAATAGATGCTAGAAGATGAAAATTAATACTCTGAACCACTAACTTAAATGTCTTTGTCTGCCACATTTAATTTTCCAGCACTCACAAGGTTAGTTTTTACAGTTATTCCCAACTCATCCTACAGTGTTAGAGTTAAATTTTGGTTGGTGGGCCTGATTTTTTTTTTTAATATATATATATTTTTTTATTATTGTTATTTATATCTTTTACATTTTGTATTCCCCTTGGGTAACCCACCACCAATTCACCTGTGATCCATCTCCGTGGTCCCTTGTGTTCTTTTCTACTCCGTTTTGTGCCCTTATCCTCCCCTCCCCCA